>SSNP01000161.1:617297-644267 GCA_006937955.1 Pachypanchax playfairii
TTGTTTGCCTTTATGCTTTGTTAAAAACATAAACCTTTTAATTGAATGTTTAAGGTTTTATGATTTTAAATAATAAGTATCACATTGTCACTTACATTTAGTACAACAAATATTTAGATTATAGATATAAGTATTTGTTTATTTGTTTATATTTTATGTAACAGTATCCTATAATAATGATTTACATTAGTTTAGAAATAACAGAGTTTTTATATTTATTTCAGAATGTATAAAATTATATTGTTTTTCATGTTTTTTTACATATGAAAGTGAATAAATATGACTAAATAAACATTATATATATTCTGATTTATGGAAAGCAGCAACACTGTAATATGTTTGTTAGTAACATATTGATACAAAATATGTGTTTGACATTATAATAATTGTGATTATCAGTTTCTAATAATGAGTAAAATCAGGCAGATTAATTATTTTAATCCGATGTAAAACAACATTGATCATCTGAGGATGTTAGATTAGGGATGCTGGACTCTGATCCAGACCTGATGCATCATTAAGGGTGTGGCGCATGTCTGTGCATGTAAAATAGCTCTAATCTAGCACGTCAAAGAAAGACTCACCTATTTTAGTGTGCCGACACTCGCAGAGGTGAAAGATCTTCTTCATCGCTAGATTCATGATCCAGATGGGTTTGAGATGTGGACGTCGCAGAGACCAGCAGGAATCTGAAACCTGTCAGCATCTCTTCCTCTCCTCCCACGACCTTAAAACACTTTCACTTTCTGTTTCGACTGTGTCACTGCAGCATTCTGCCTCCCTCGGGAAAGCAAACAGCTCTGATATGTTACACTAACACTAATCAGTTCTCCTGCTCGTGTTTTAGGTTCAGACCTGGTCTCAGAGTCCAGTTCCCAAGTCTGAAACTCAGTTTTCTCATTTGTTTTCTGTTTCAGATTCTTTCTTTAGTTCTTGTTCTGTTTTTGTTTATGATCTCAGTTTTCTTTTGTTCCACTCATTGTATTTTACCTGTGGGATTCTATTTGCATGTCTTCTTCTGCTCCTTAGTTTGTTCATTCTGCCACACCTGACTGTTAGCCACCTGATTAACTCTGATTCTATCCACCTTGTCCAGAGATCACCTGGTCCCAACATGAACTCTCTGGTTTATTCTTCTCAGTTCCTCCTTTTTCCTCTCTGTGCTTCTTGTCCTGCTGTTGTTCCATGACAATCAGCTGTTTTTGCTGCCATGTTGCTCTTTCCCTAAAATAAACATCTTTTATTTTCCATCCATGAGTCTCTGTGTCCTATCTGCACCCAGGTCCATGTAGACCACCTCGGGTCCATGTAGACCACCTCGGGTCCATGTAGACCACCTCGACACGCAGATAGTTCTGCACATTGTATTGAAGAACCTTTTTGGAAAACCCCAGATCTGAAATTGATGCACTTATTGTTGTGAAATTTGGTGGGAAAAGGTAAAATAGTTACACATTAAATCAGACAGCCATGAGCCTAAATCCTGTCTGAAACCCACTTCCTGTTTCTCCAGGTGAAGCTGTTTTGAGTGTCGGCAGGTGAGTGACCACCTGTCAGTTAAAACATCACATTCTGGATACATCCGTGTCCTTGTGGTGTTAAACCTGATCCGTGTACGTGTGTGTCGACCTTCAGGGTTCTTCCTCCATCTTTATGAACAGATGAGAATTTCTTTAAGTTCTGAAGGTTCTCATCATGATTCACAGCTGATGAAGCACCTGGTGAAGTTTTATTTGTTCTATTAAGACACCTACTGGGCACAAAGTACACAACATGTAACCAGACCTTATAAATATAGTTTATAAAGTAAACAACATTGGATTTTTATTGTTATTATAACTGATTTTATCGTTCAGTCAGATTATTTTCACACCATCTTTTTTTTTGTTAAATCTCCTTTTTCACCTGCAAATAAATCAAATGGTTTTCTTTCATGTCGGGCAACAAAATAATATTTGAAACACCAAAAAGAATCAGATTAAACTTCTTAAACATTTTATTATATTTTATTCTGCTTGTCACTCTGTGTGCCTAGAGGACCAGGGTTGGGAAACACTGGACTAGTCAATCACTCAGTTTGCTCTAGTAACCAGATCATCCAGGAGTGAGCCTGTTCCAGGACCAGGACTTCAGACTTCATCAGCTGATTTCTGGGAACATCATCTGAAACCTGAAGCTTCAGGTGTCTCGTCTCCTTCGCTGTTAGTTGGACATTCTGTAAAGGGTTGGTATTGCTTTGTGGAGACATGAAGGTCTTTGGAAGGTGAACTCATGAACATTCAGTGCTGCCATGTTCAAATATTTGGTTTTCTAATTATTTCCGTTGTAACTGGTTGTTTGATGCTTTAAAAAACACTGTGTGGGTTTGAGTAGGCGGAGCTTTCAGCAGCTGTAAACAGGACTGGACCACACATGGAGAAGGTCTTCAAACAGCTTGATGTTGAAGCATCAAGATGACAACGTACCCACAATTAAACTCAACTAAAGGAAAGTCTTCTATACACCCAGACACAGAGGAGGGGGGATTACACAGAGAGAGAACAGCTGGGAAAGAGGAGCAGCAAACCAATCAACTAACCAACGGAGAACAGAAACCAGGAGCCGTGTGGAAAACACGTGCATGAGGAAGATGAAACAAAACACTGAAAACTCAAAACTGACCAGGACAACATGGTGGACAAAAAGACAAACCTGAGACCATCAAAAAGAACCAAGGTGAAAACAGGAAACAAGGAACACTCTCAAAATAAAACAGGAAACACAAAAAGCTTTACAAAACAAAATGAGAAACCCACAACCCTGACAGTCTGAGATAAAATCACATGTTTACCTGTTGGATCCTAAATTTGTGTGTTTGTGAAAGACTGTCGATTATAAAGAGTCTAAAGATTCAATCCAAACTGTTTTATGTAAAGATATTAGATCATTTTCCAACACGCTGCATGACAGACAGATCTGAGAATCATCAGGTTAAATAACTGGACTAACAGGTCGGTAAGAAGCAGCTAAAGAAAAACTCTACAAGACTTTTAAAAGAACTATTGATGAAGACTTCGTAAAAAAGAAACATGCGCTGGATCACGTGCACTTTAGATTCCAGACTTCACCTTTAAAGGTGACCTGATCCAACCAGAAGCTTCATCTGAAGTTACAAACACGACACACAAACAGACACTCCTTCAGCGAAATATGCAAATCTCACACAGAGTCAAATCAAGACCACATGCAAAACACACACACACACACACACACACACACACACACACACACACACACACACACACACACACACACACATATACTGACCACGAGTGTCACGAGTTGGAGAGCAGCTGCAGCTGATCACCTGTGGAACTCAGATGATTCACCTCTGACTTCAGTCGTTGCACCAGCAGCAGCAGGTAGGTCCTCCCTTCTTGTCTGATATGATTCGGTTTTCTTCAGCCGTCAGCTGTTTCTAAACTCAAACATGTTGAGATTGTATTTATTTTCTTCTTCCTTGTTTTTGAGTTTGTACTTGTGTCTTTCTGCACAGAGAGATCAGTAAATAAGAAGAATGTTAGTACTTTAAATTTCCTCAGGATTCGTCTAAAAAATATCTGTATGTATTAACAGTATGTCGGTTGTCATGGTAACATGTCAGTCGTGACATCTTCAGGTTCTGTTTCTCTGCTGGGAAAAGTAACTTGTTACTAGTGTTGAATAATCCAGAAGTTTCCAAAGGTTTGTCTTACCTGTTGAATCTTGTCTCACCTGTCTGATCTGCCTCCTCGTCCTCGGCCATAAGAGAGGCAACAGCGACCTCTGCTGGAGGAAAGCTGGAGTTTCAGACTATCAGCTTAGTTGTAACAATCATTAATAGACGTTTTGGTTTTTTCAACTGCAAAAAAAAAAAAACGATTGAATTAATAAAATAACACCTCTTAAATTGTAGAAATAAATTGAAACCTGAATCCAGGTGAACTAAATACAAGTAAAAAGTTTTTATATAATGAATCTGGATGTAAGGTAATTGTTGTTTCTTATCAAAAACATCATAAATTTATTGTAAGAGATTTAATTTACTGAATGAAAAACATTTTAGTTCTGAATCACAAGGACACTGAGATCCAGAGAACCAGGTCCAGGTGCTGATGTTTACATGTATTTAGAATAATTCAGCTAAATAATCGTTTTACAGATTACGTTAAAGTTTTTATTCAGACTTTGAACTTTTCCTGGTGTGAATCATCTGGTCGTCTGTCCTGTCTTCAGCTAACAGACTTCCTGCTGCTTCATCATCTCAACTTCCTCTCTGCTGCTGAACTCTGATTGGTTGGGATGACCAATGAGATGATGAACACCTGTAATTCTACAGTGGGCGGAGCCTCAGGAGAGGAAACATTGTCCTCACAGGTGGGCTTGAATGACACGCGGGGTCAGGAAACAGAATTCTGATTGGCTCATGCCTCTTCTTCCTGTCCAGGTGCTTCCAGACTCTAAGGAGTGTTTTCCAAAACTTTCCAAGCACCTTCCGTCCATTGTGGTGGAGCCCACTGATAGAGACAACGTGGAGAGCGGAGAGCTCCGCTGGCCTCCGGATGATGTCAGCAGTGAGGTCACAGAAGGACACCAGCAGGTGACAGGTGAGGCTGTCAGACTGACATGGTAAAGGAACATTCCACCTCATTATTAAAAGAGTGGGAATCTCATGAGTGAAATCAGCAGGTGATTTTTGTCCAGGTCAACCTGTGGAGGGGGCGGATACACAGGAGCTGGTGATGGGTGGAGTCTAAGAGCTTCAGACGGGGGTGGCCATCAGGCCATCTCTGTGAGCAGGTGAAGAACCAAGAATCCATCAATCCTGACTGTAGCACGTTGTCAGTGTCTCACCTGCTGCTGCTCTTTGCTTCTTCACAGATTATTACTGATGGAGAGGACTCATAATAATAATGAGTTCTAAATGTATTAAGAGTATTTTTACTGTTACATCTTCAACTTTCATTACTTTTAAATTATTTTCTTGACAGATCAATGGCATGGCTATTCTGAGCTTTTAATTTAAAATAACTTCAGAGTAATAAAATCGGAACCCTTATTTTAGGAGTGATTTGTGAGTCGTGTCATTTTTCACAGTACCAGAATAATCTATTCTAAATGATAAATATTACTGTAGTGAATCAAATGTGTGTGTAAGGAAACATAACGGATGTTCACCAGAGGAGTGCATGAAATCAGTTTATTACAAATGACATGGTGATACAAAGAAATCCTGCTGATGATAAATGAGAGTTCAGATTTGTGTAAATAACAAGAAATAATTTAATAATTCGTTAGAAACACACGACGGTCTGCAGGACCGTCATCTGATCAAATGTGTAAAAAACAGAGTACATGATTGGTTTGCTTCGTCTATCCAGCGTGTTTGTTCACATTTGCATGCACTGTAACAAAACCAAAAAAAAAAACATGGAGCCCAAATCACCTGTTTCAGTAGCAGTTACATCATCACAGCACAAGCCAATCAGCTTTGTGTTCTGGACAGGTGATAAATCAATACATTCTCAATGGCTGCGTAAAACAAAACAATCTATAAAATTACTCATGAAAACTCCACCCATATTCACAGGGTGCGTGTCAAATGAAAAAGTGCACATTTGGTGATCTAGCTTCGAAGTCTCGCCTGCCTTAAGCTACAGGAAACATGCACTTTACAAAATAAAGGTCTAACATATCTGATTTTTCAAGCCAAACATTTTATGGCAGCAATTCAGTGAAATCCTCTTTTTGTGTGTTTTTACCAAGATATGATGATTTCAGTTAGCATAGCTTAGCATCAACTTACTAAAAACAATAAAACATGATGTGTGGAGTTCCACAGAGCTCAGTACTGGGGTCTCTGAAATCTGTTTGTTTATTGAATGATAAAATGTGACTTTTCATTGATTATCATAGATTTTGATTTAAATTAAGATTTGATATACAGACTTATGGAACCAGACTGTAAACACTAGCAGTAAAAATAGGAGTTTATTCTAGCTGATTTTGATTCACAAATGAACCGTCATCTTTGTTAGAAATTTCTGAGCAACGGAGGAAAAAGTGAAACTTGTAAATGGTATGAAACTGTAATGGAGAGGAAACTTATTCTCCTCTGACAGAGTCAGTTTAATCGTTCTACAACAATTTCACCTCCTCCCAGTGTCCGATTTTATGCTAAGCTAGGCTAATCAAGTGAAGCCAGAAGTAGGAGGGTTTCACTGAACACGTTCCTGCTTTGATTTTTCTGTACAGCGCTCTCCACAGAGAAGTCTCAGCTGCTTTAACACAAAGACGGAGGAAAACACAAAGCTCATCTCATCACTACAGCACAGTCAGCAGCACACAGACACACACATCCTGCAGTATCTCACTTCATGTTCCACCGAGCAGGAGGAGATAAAACTCTAAATACTTTATTTTATAGTGCTTTTCTAAGACTGCGATGCAAATAAGGTTTCTACATTAATGTGGGAGTTAGAAACAATCTGGTTCATGAAAGACGGAATACGTTGTCCTTGGAAACCAGCTTAACTTTACACGACTAACTATGGACGCAAGGACCGGACTTCAGGGTCAGGAAAACGTTTGTCCCTTTTCAGGGAGGAAACTGGGTGAAGGACTTTGCGGATGTACAGAGGAAACATTTTTACATCATTAGATGTGACATCTATGGTCTGATGTGTAAAAACTCATTTGACTGTTGGGAACAATCCGATTTCAAAGACCAAGTCTCATCTGTCTCTCTAGTCTGCAGCTGTCCGTCATCACATGCACATCTGTTCACTTTCTGAAACAGCGCATGTTTAGACCAAACTACTCAGTTAAAGGTTACAATTAATACTGACTGATTGGCACTTTTTGTTAAATCTGATTGGGTGAAGTTCTCCCACCCTTTTCTAAACGGAGGACTCTGCAGGTGGGAACTGAGTCTTATTCTGAAATTATCGCTGGTAGTGGGAGTGAGTCATTCTAAAGGTAAAACATTTGTACATCCAGTATCTGGTCATTCATTTGGTTGTTACATGTTTTCATTCATTTATTTAAACTTTTAGGTCTTCAGCTGTCAGACTGGAATATTTCTGGGTTTCATTTATCGAGGTTAAACAGGTGATGCGTTTAAGAACCAGCAGACGTCTCGGTTTACATCTGGACTTCTGTTTGATGTCGTGCTGACTGACAGCAACTTTCCAACATTCAGCGACAGCAAAACAGAAGCAGCTTCAAAGTAAACGCACAATCACAGTGAGATGGAGAAGAGCCCGAGCGTTACAGGACAGAAACATTCAGTGAATACAACATTACATCCAGCTGGTGCCTGTCTGTGAAGCTGAGCTGTGGAAGCAGCAAAGAACCTTCTGATGGACAGACAAGTACAACTTTCACCTCATAAATACACAGAAAGCGAAGAGGAAACAATCTGTTCAAATGCAACACAACAGATCATCAAAGCACAAACTTATTAATATACTTTGTTCTGTTTAACACTGTGTGTGAGCAGCGGCTTGTTTTGTTGCTTTGACTAAGTTCTGCTGAGCTCATGTGACGTGGAAGCAGTAGCCAATCACGATGCATTACAGTAGTTCCTACTGAATGAATGGCTGGACACAGATGAGATGTTTGTTCTGGACAGTATCAGAACATCAACACCACCAGCAGTTTCCTACAGACGGTCCTGATGATCCAGAACCAGGAGTGTCCGAGTCCTCAGCTCTGAGGGACCCCACAAACTTTCTGGAGAAGACATGCTGCTTTTTAATTGTGCTGCTGAAGCTCAGTCTGTCCATCAACGCACTGCACAAAGGATTCAGAAGAAGACTTGAAATAACTTCATCTCCAGTATTAGAAGAACTGAGTGACACTGAATCATTTCAGAGAAGCTGTGAGTCCAGAGTGCAGCGAACTGTGGAACACTGAAACCAAAATATCACACGTCTCTGAGTGTTTGTGCTGTAAAAGGGACAAATTCAGACTTGTATTAGTGTCAGAGGTGAAACTCTGCAGCTTTTCTTCTGTAATGATCAAATGAACCGGTTCTGATTCAAACTCCTCAGTAATATCTGTATAAACACCGTCTCTCAGAGCTGAGCTGGTCTGAAGCTGCTGGTAGTGTGGATGCTTCTGTCCAGTGGAGCTACGGTGGCCTGCTCAGGACATGTAGTGGGCCTCATCTGGTCCACGAGGTGATCGCTTAGTGCTTACGTTGGCGTTGGAGGTTCGAGGTTTGGCGGTGGGTTTCTTCTCCTTTGATGGCGGCCGGGTTTGAGTGAGAGACGATGTCCCGACGGCGGCGGCCTGAAGACCCCCGCCAGGCTCCACGATGGTGTTTATCACTACACAAAGATCCAATACAGAGCAGGTGAACAGGTAACATACTAACATCATGGTTTGTTTTCCATGGAGTGATCACTGAAATTAGACTGAAAGGAATTTCTAACAATCATTTAGATCAAGTTTCCATCAGTGTGGACAGGAAATGGATCCTGCAGGTTTAGGGAAACTGTGAAAAACTTGCATTTACCTTCAAGCTGCCGCTGAACTCTCCTCAGTTCCTTTAAAATGGAAGTGATTTCCTGTGGGAGGAAAAATCCAGGTGAGCATCTGTAAAACACTAAATGTTGTTGAAGAAGTTAGAAGATCTGTGGAACCTTGTTGGAGGTTTTCAGGAGAGGAACTTCGTTCTCAACGTTGATCTTTGCTTCGATCTCCTCCCAGACGCCCGCCTTGTTCTGGAACAAAACCCTGAGAGGAAAGACTGAGATCAGCTGATCAGCTAAACCACGAGAGACAGCAACAAATCCACAAACTCCTCCTGCAGAGAGAGATGAGCTCCAGGTTCCCACAAAGCAACAACTGCTGAACCTGAACCATAAAACACGTTTTACAGGAAGTATTCAGAGTCTTCTTCTCAGCCGTCTTCGTCCTTCTGAGCATTTCACAGAAAAACATGAAACTTTTCTTACTTCATCTTCTCTGCCAGCTGCTCTGTGTTCTCCCGGATGGCCTGAGACAGCTGAGAAACCGGGTTCAGCATCAGGTTATCCAGAATCACCTGAAAGAGTTTGTTGACAGACACAGAGGAGGAAGATGAGTTCAGAGCAGCTTCATCATCAGCACTGATTTCCCAGCACACCAAAACTAACTGCAGCAGTGGCTCAAACGTTCCCAGTGAGCCGAGGAGTTCTGGCTGCGTTCACACTGCAGGTCAGTTTGTTTACTGGATGTTCGGTCCGGTTCGTTCTGCCGAGTGCAGAGTTTAAACAACCACAGTGACGAGGACGGACCCGACAGACCCGAACTCTAAACTCTTAAAACATGTTCGCAGGAATAACGAGACAAAAAGAAAAAGCTGTTTCATCCAAGAAAATGAACCCTATGAGATAAAATATCAAATATATTGTCTTTAAACTGTTTGAAACTGGAAGAAAAATCAACACAAATGTCAGAATTAGAGCATGACATCACTTCCTGTTGACCTGCTTTGACAGTTCAGTTCATCAGAATGTCCAAACAACAATAAAACAGCTACTTTATTCTTCCTGTTCTAAAAACTTATATAATTATTTCATTAAATACTAAATTATTAAACATCAAAATGACTGCTGATAGAATTATTTGTTAAAATGTGATAAATAAACATTTAAACTGTCATAACATTTAGATCGAAGACCAGAGAGTCTCCTAAAGCTCGTAGACATGTTAGTCTCTGGTGTTACGTAACAAAGTGATGTTTCTGTAAAGACTTGGTTTTCCCTGAGCTGCAGTGTGAACGCGGCCTTAGTGGGACTTGACAGTGACCTCTTCACGGTTCCACGGACGCCGTTGAAAGGAAGTGGGATCTGTCTCATTCATATTTGCATCCAGGTCCAAGGCAGCAGCAGAACCTGGGGGAACCTTCTGGTAGTTTAAGCTGGCCTCAGGGATACGCTGGACCAGCTGGAAAGAGAGTAGATCTAAATGATCCAACAGGTCCAAAAGTCTGTCACAAAGGCGGTGCTCTGTGAACGCATGCAGCAAGTCAACATGCAGCTGCAATGGTGAAGGGCAACAGTGAGTTTTAGTTCTGCTGGGATACAGTGTCTTAGCAACCAGAGGGAGACGCAGGAGTGCAAGAGAACCCAGCTGGAGTTCCATGAACCAGTAGAACCGGTTCATTAACAAGATTCTGACGGGATTCATTAACAACAGAACTATCTGTGTTTTTAACTGCAGTATAATCTTCTAGTATCCTGTGAGCTGACACAGGAAAACTGGTCACAGGTCAGAGAACCGCAGGGCAGAAGTTCCAGTAGAACAGAATCTATTTAGGTTTGGGTCTTTAGGTCTAAGAGTCCTCAGACTGATCTAGACCAGTTTCTGTCTCTGCTCTAAAACCAAGAGTTCAAGTGTATTTAATTGTTATTCTTTTAAGTTCATCTTGTTTTACACGCTGGTTTTAAATGTGTAACTTTTGATTTTTTTTATTGGTTTTTAAACTCTGCGGACTCTGATGACTCGTCTGCCCTCGAGTCACCTGCATGAAATAAATCACCCAATAACACACCTGTATCTACAGCATGGCTCTACCTCACCTGTTTTCAGTTGTGTTCTGCTGATGACACTCAGATTTACCTGGTTTGGGTAGGAAGTGGTAAACGCAGATGGAGCAGAACTGATCAGGACCTGGTTTATCAACCGCCACAAAGAGCCTCAGCTGGATTTGTTTTATTCTATCTGCAGGTCATTATAATACTGCAGTGGGTGGAGCTGACTCAGGTAACCTCACCTGGACCTGGTTTTACCTCAGTAGTTCTGTTGTTAATGATCTTCCATTCAGACATTCAAATCTAAAACCAATCCAGTTCTAATGTGGAACGATCCAACACTGTGGAGGGGAGTGTTTGGATCAGTGATGAGGGAGGAGTCATGGAGCAGGAGCGTATAATGAGTCTGAGCTGGACACCTGAGATGGTCGAACCTCACACAGGTATGAAACAGGTGACGTCTGTGCAGCAGAACAGAGACATGAATCATGAGTCAGAAGCGAGATGAAGATCCTGAAAATCAACCTGCTTCAGTTAGTTCTCACAGGAAGACGAGCTGCTAGCAAACTGAAACTGGGAATGCAGCGTGATGAGAGTTTGTTGTACTGACTGACTTCCAGACTTCAGTCTGCTCAGTGATGGAGCTCATATGGTCACATGATCTCACACATTTATATAGATATAAACAAACCAAAGGATTGTGAAATAACTGTGTAATCGGTTCAGCTCATACTGCCCCCTGCTGGTCACAGATAAATGTGCGCGTATGTTTTTTCCCAGTCATTAAGGCCATGGATGAGTGATGGGAGGGGGGTGGTGGGGGGTTTGGTCATGACCCACCTCCTCTCGTGCAGACATGGTGGAGGCTGGCGTGTTGGGCAGCGAGCTGGGTGAGGTGGTGGTTCCCATTCCAGAGCTGGGTGAGTCCCCATCCCCCGCTACATCATGGATCTCTTTAGCCAGTATAGCTAGATCTTTTGCCAGGTCTTGACTGAGCCTGCAGGAGAAACACAAACAGGAAGTCACATGGAGGCCTGAGTGACGTTACAGAGCAGCCAATAGCAGCGCAGATCTTACTTTGCTATTTCAGCACTGTGTGTGGACCAGTTCTGGTATGGATCAACATCATTCTGGTCTTCATCCTCCTCTGTCTCCAGTGAGACAGACTTGGTCCTGGTAGAGGCTGTTCGCTGGCTGCGTGCTGTCTGGGAGGAGCTTGTTGGATGGGAGGAGCGTTTGGGTTTCGTGGTACCAGCATTAGTCTCGTATTCATCCTCAGATGAAGATGAGAAGTCAGAGTTCTTCTGTTTGCGACGCGACCCTGAAAGCATCGAAACATCAGCTGATCACTTCTCTGTGATGATGTTAAACTTGAACATGAAGGCGACAGCGACTGAACCCACAGATCAGGGGTGGGCAACTCCAGGCCTCGAGGGCCACTATCCTGCACATTTTAGATGTTCCCCTGTTTCACCACACCTGATTCAAATCTGCAACCTCTCAGCAAGTCCTATAGAAGCCTGTTAACGACCTGTTCATCTGCAGCAGGTGTGGTGAAACAGGGGAACATCTAAAATGTGCAGCATAGTGGCCCTCGAGGCCTGGAGTTGCCCACCCCTGCCACAGATACAAAAACAGAGCGCATCACTGTAACATCCAATCAGAGAGCTGCAAACTGCGAGAACTCACAGCTGATGAAAAGGAACTTCATTAACAAAGAAACGAACTCATCAACAACAGCTGATGTGTGTTTGATCCAAGAATGTCACTGAGGAGACTGATGCAGAGAAACAGGGTTTCCATGGTAACGAAACAGCAGTAACGAGCGTTTTCCACATGAAGGCTGTATTAACTGAGTGTCTGATTCAGACTGTGTTCAGAAATCTGCTGTAAGGTGCTTTAAATGGATGAAATCATTCATCTGGATTTCAGTGTCAAGCTTTTACTTCTCTGGAACTGATCTGACTTTCTCTAATCGGTTCTACATTTAATCATTAGATTCTGTATAATCCATCATTTATTATGACCATAAAGTTGGAATAATCCCGTCTTGTGTTTGATCTGATTTAAGCCTGTATTTGGTTTTAACATCACAGATTCTGAGGTCTGTTCAGTTTTCAGTTAGCAAAGCTTCACAGTCCTGAGATACAGAGAATCTGATGGTCCTGATTGATCACTGGGAAAAAGATCAATTATCAGAACCAGAGCTGTTTTTACCACCAGATCCGAGACGTCTCAGTGTTTAATGATGGGTGATGATAACTGTGATGCTGATCACTCTGTTACTGAATGGACTCAACATTTTATCAGCTTGTTAAAGAGACCTCAGAGAACATCTGTTATTGTTGTTACTGCAACGTTCAGGTGACCGCCCGCCCTCCAGCTGACAGCACAAGAGGAAAACTCCAGTAACGTTATTAATTTCTCTTCATAATAAATCAAATTATCAAGTAAAGACCAAAAGAAGATGCAGTTCAAACATTACGCAACTTAAAACCAGACTGGACTCACCACTGCTGGGGTACTTGGTGCCACTTGACCGGGTACGGGTAAGGGGTTGCTTCACAGGAGCTCCGCCCCCTTTACCGGCTGCCTGGCGGGCATCGCCTACTGATGTTTTCCTGGCCGTAACAACAGGCTCAGTGTTGCGATTGGAGAAACCAGACCGGCTTGTAGAGGTCTCGTTGTCACTGGGACCCGTAAAGGAACCGGTTCTCTTCCTGGGCATCGCTAAAATATCCAACCGAGACAGTTTCTTCCCCTCAGCAGACACTTTGGGAGGCGCAGAGATATGGTCAGAGTTCTGGGAGGCCCGATCGGTCTCAGCACCCTCGTTATCTGAGGCCTCACCCAGGCGTGCTCGTCGAAGCATGGACGCACGGGTCGGTCGCGGTGCCGACAGGCTGTTTGAACGGGTCAGAACCTGCTGAGTTACGGTCTTAGGCGTCTTTCCGTTGTCTTCTTTCTGAAGGGGGGCAATAAGTTTCTTGGTGCGGCTGGAGGTACGAGAACTTTCATGATCAGATGATGTTGTTTCAGTCCAGTTGGGTCCAGAACCCTGTTGGTTTTCAGACAGATCCAGAGAGCCCCGGTTCCCCGCACTGCGGCGCATCTGGAAGCGTTTTGTTGCTTCTGTCTTACTTGATGCTTCGGTTGATGTCTGGCTGCGGCGTTTCTCAGACAGGCGCTCGCGGGCGCTGAGCTGTCGTCCCTTCTCCTGGATGGACGGGCTGGACGAGGACTTCTCCTTCTGAAGGCTGCTGATGGGGGGCTGCTTTTTACAGGTGGAACTGATAGGAGCATTTTTACTGCTCACCTGACTCACAGTACTTGCTGTGTCCACATCTGACTCACCTGAGAGGGAGTCATCCATGTGGCTGGAGGAGCCGCCCTTCTTTGAGCTACGACCAGAACCTGATGAGGGCAACTTGGTGTCCAAAGAAGACAGATGTCCTTCTGCTTCCTGGAGGAACAGCTGTGTGCCCTGGATGTTCTCATGTCTCTCCACCATGTCTCTAATGGACGGGTGGCTGGAGATGTGTGGAAGCTTCTTCATCTGGACGGTGTCAGTGGGTCGGTCTTTGGTGAAACTCTCCTGCCGAACGAAGGACGATACGCAGCCGTCTTTAGTGGGGACAGAATCTTTATCATGTGTTTGAAGGTTCGGAGCAGAACTGTTGGGTTTGACACCTGTCCTCTTGGGTTCGTGTCCACTCAGGTGTCGAATCAGGACTGTGGTTGGAGGAGGTTTAGCAGAGGGGTCTCGAGTCCTTTCAGACTGGACTGGGCTCCGGGCCGGGTCAGGCTCAGCACCGATGTAAAAGGAAGTGGATTTGTTGTTTGGAGAAACTTTCTCTTGAATTTTAAAGTGGTGACCTGCAGCACCCGGAGACACAGCTCCAGTCCTAACTTCATTTTTGTTTGTTTTTTCCAGAACAGGTGCCTCTTCTGAGCGACTTGCATCACTTAGGCTGTCTGGGTCCAAGTCATCCTGAACTGCTAAGCGCTGGGTGGAGTCCTGTTGGCAGGGAGGACCAGAAACTCTGTTCAGGGGTTCCTGGACTTGATGAGGTTCATGTCGAATCAGAATGCTCGGGGGGACACTGTCCAACTTCTCTGGAGGCACCTGAGGCAGCAGCCGCCTCGTCCTGGAGCTGTGACTCGTCTCAGACTCAGACGTGTCATAACTATAACTTCCCATCGAATGACTCATCCAACCCAGATCTACAAAACATTGTGTTGATATTAAAACATTATCTCAAAATCATGTTTTGCAGCCAATAATTGTGTTTCCTATTTTAAAGAAACAATAATATCGGATCAAGACTAGAACACTCAGTATTCGGTGTCTTTGGTTGTTCTTGATTCTGTACAGACATGAAAACATCAGACAGATCTCAGACTGTAAAGGTCTGGACTTATATGTGAAGTCCTTCCTGCATCATACTTTAATATTTGATCTGTTGTTCTAACTGAAAGAACTGTGACATCACCTTCTAAACATTCCCCTTGAGATGGAGCGGATCCAGGTTCTACATAGCTGTCTGCCAGACTGGCCCACCGGGAAACCCACTTAGGTCCTTCAAGACTCGCAGCATGAGCTGAAACCTAAAAGAAAAACCATGAACATCAAACCCAGACAAGAAAACTGCAGTTCTATCAAGCGCTAAAAATGTTAAATGTAACAGAAGGAACTGAGAATAAACCCGTCTGGATGTTCTGGGACGAAGACATGCAGCAAAGGTTCTGCTCAGGCGTTACCTGGATAGGGCCTGTTGGGGGGCCACTGAGAACAGCTGGGGTAAAGCCATGCAACGGGTCCAACGTGCTACCATCACTAGGCAGGTTAGCTTGACCATCTTTGCCCTCATTAATAACAGGCCTATAGACTCCTGTAGTTACACCACTGTACTCTGGAGAGTCGAGGACACCAAACACCTGTCAGACACAGGGCGTGCATCAGGAGGTGCAGGACCACATCAAAAGGAAAAAGCAGGAAGGACGAGATGTTTCATGCATCAATCCCGACAGTTAAATCTCTTTATCAGTAACTTTAAGAGAAACTAACTGTAGTTTATATTTAATGTTGTATTTTAACCTGAATCAAACTACCGGTACCTTTTTGACGAACATTAAACGGAGATGTTCACCAGAGATGATAACGATACAACACACAAAGTCTTTGATCTTTTTTAAACATAAAGGCGTCACCTGATCAATCATGCTGCGAGCCTCCTCCACCTCCTTGTCCTGGGACTCTGTCTCAATGGTGTATGTCCCCGCATCACTCAGACTGTCGTCCTCCTCATTTCTCGTCATCTTCTGAGAGCCTTTGGGATCTCCTCCACGAATACCCAGGGACAGCAAGGGGGACATCGGGGGTCCAGATGAATGAACCAGGGGGCCCATCTGACCAGGACCACTGGGCGGGATGGAGGACTTGGAGGTTACTTGAGGTTGTAAGGGTGATGAGGGGTAGGAGATGGAAGTGGGTGCAGAAGGTTCGTGTGGTGAGGGAATCTGTACTTGAGGAGGAGATACCATCACCGGTGGTGCTGACATTGGAGGAGGTGATGTCTTGACCCGGGTTGGTGAGGACTCCTTCTGATCAGAGTCTTTCAGGAACTCAGCAGCAAACTCTTGTGCGAGCTTTGACTTCTTTCCAACGCTGCCAAAAGGTCTGATTATGATGCTTGAGGAGGAGCGAGAGGAGGAACTCAGTGAAGCACCTTCCCCCTCTGTCTTCTCCCTTTTAAGAGAACTGGACCTCTGGGGACCACTATGTCCCTGACCCTTCAAGGGAACTGTCACCTGCTGGGTAGGAGGGATATGTCCATGTACAGATGCTGGCCTCTCTCCTCCTTTACGCCTCTCCATCTTGGCTTTGAGGGTGGAGTAAGAGTCAGGATGGACAGGGCTGTGCGTGAAGGACTGTGAGCGCTTCTTACGCGGGTTGTCGTCAAAGAACTCAATGATGAAGGCCTGCTGCGTGAGGTGCTCAGGTGGACCCTGTTTGGACATGTCTGTGGGGGATGGTGGCTGTGGCGGACTCTGGGACAGGGGCTGCTCAGGGGCTACAGGTGAAGCTGGAGCTTGTCTGGGTGGAGAGTAGTGCAGCACCTGGTGGAGCTTCTGTGTTTGAGCAGGCTGTTGCGCTGACTGGACTACCTGCTGAGGTTCCTCAGATTGTTCTGATTGGTGCTGGGATTTGCTTCTGTCTTTAGGTACCGGGTCTTCTGAGTCACTTTGGGTTCCATCTTCATGATGGTGACCTGGAAGAGTGAAACAATATGTCAGACAGGAAGATCAAACAGAGATGAATTAGTTTGATCTGCTGCTTTAAGTTGAGCCTCATTCCTGAGCTTTCAACACACAAGCTTCTTGTTTCTGTCACGTCAATCACACAACCACCAGCATGAAGACCTAGAACTTTCACCAGCATGATGATCGAGAACCTTCACCAGCATGATGATCGAGAACCTTCACCAGCATGATGACCGAGAACCTTCACCAGCATGATGATCGAGAACCTTCACCAGCATAATGACCGAGAACCTTCACCAGCATGACGACCGAGAACCTTCACCAGCATGATGACCGAGAACCTTCACCAGCATGATGACCACGAACCTTCACCAGCATGATGATCGAGAACCTTCATCAGCATGATGACGAACCTTCACCAGCATGATGACCGAGAACCTTCACCAGCATGACGACCGAGAACCTTCACCTGCATGATGACCGAGAACCTTCACCAGCATGACGACCGAGAACCTTCACCTGCATGATGACCGAGAACCTTCATCAGCATGACGACCGAGAACCTTCACCTGCATGATGACCGAGAACCTTCACCAGCATGACGACCGAGAACCTTCACCAGCATGATGACCGAGAAACCTGCATGATGACCGAGAACCTTCACCAGCATGACGACCGAGAACCTTCACCTGCATGATGACTGAGAACCTTCACCAGCATGACGACCGAGAACCTTCACCAGCATGATGACCGAGAACCTTCACCTGCATGATGACCGAGAACCTTCACCTGCATGATGACCGAGAACCTTCACCAGCATGACGACCGAGAACCTTCACCAGCATGTAGACCAGCAGACCAAAGAACTTTTTGGTGATTTTGTACATTTTTAACATCTTTTGCATGAAATTCTTACTGTTTGTGTTGTATTAATCTTGTGTTTCAGTGATTTGCTCTAACTGTTATACTCTGATTGCATGTCCAAATACTGAGCTGGTTTAAACCAGACCTGAATCAGTTCTTTAGCTTTATGAAAATGTTTTATTTAAACATCCCAATAAGAAATCCTGACCATCATTAGAACAGTGTTTTCAGTGTCTATAATAACTTCAGTCTGTAACATCAGATCAGCTGTGTTTGATGTTCTGAGTTAGATCAGGTGATACTATGACGAGCATCATGGAGGTCACAGTCATGAGGGGAACATGTTGAATCAGCTGACTGATGCAGCACCTTCATCTAAAACCTGCTCAGGACCTTTAAGCTCATTCTGACCTTTGAGAGTTTTGATGTTCATGGCGAGATCACTCTTAGTGCTGTACACGTCCTCACAGGGCGCGTGTCTCCTCATCATGCTGACATCACTGTGGACCAGCCAATCAGCCACTTTGTTCTGTGCTGACATCATCTCTGCTGGTGCAGCAGAAATGGAGGTTTTGGTGGGCGGGGCCTGTGACTTCCTCTGGCGAGTGGAGAACTTGGTGACATGATCTTTGATCTTCATCTTTCCTGGCATGCAGTCATCAAATTCAATCGTGAAGGAGGCGTGGCTTTGGACAATGGGCGGGGTTGGGGTGGGGGGAGAAGGAGGGGCATGGGGCACATCTGTATCCTTGGTAGGGATCTCATGGAGCTCCGACCCCGAGGCTTTCTGGTGCTGGAAGTCCTTGGTAGGAATTTCAAAGTAGCTGGGCTCCCGGTGGTACGAAGGAAAGACAGTTTTTGGTTGGGAATCCGACAAAGATCCAGAAAATTCTGGATCAATTGATGAAGCGTCTTTCTGAACATCTGAGAGAAACAGAGATGTCATTATTACAAATGTTGGATGAAAACATGAAATATGAACCTTGTTTGTTTAATGTTTACCTGGATGAGGCTGATCGCTGCTCTGGACTTTACTTCCATAATCCTCCTCTCCCCACCAAGATGGCTGACCATACAGAGGGGTGGGCCGACTCCCCGGAGCCTCTGTAACAAACACACAAATAAATCTGTCTGAAAAAAAAGACTCTGTTCTGCATTAAATATGATAAGACAAATCAAACACACGAGTTTATGAAACAGTTTCTCTTCATTCTTTACGTGTCAGAGCTGAAATAAAACTGCTGATAAGAAAATCTGATGATGTTCAGCAGATTAAAATTCTGCTGAACATCATCAAAACAACAAAACCTCAGAGTCAGCAGCAGCTCAGGATCCTGTCTGCAGACATAAACTCATCAAACGTCCACACTGACTCCAGATCTGCTCTCAAACGTCCACGCTGACCCCAGATCTGCTCTCAAACGTCCACGCTGACCCCAGATCTGCTCTCAAACGTCCACGCTGACCCCAGATCTGCTCTCAAACGTCCACACTGACCCCAGATCTGTTCTCAAACGTCCACACTGACCCCAGATCTGTTCTCAAACGTCCACACTGACCCCAGATCTGCTCTGATTGTTCCCAGTCAAGCTCTTCTTATCTGCAGTACGTGTACCTCTAGTCAGACTCATGCAGGTGTCAGTGTTTGTACCTCTAGTCAGACTCATACAGGTGTCAGTGTTTGTACCTCTAGTCAGACTCATGCAGGTGTCAGTGTTTGTACCTCTAGTCAGACTCATGCAGGTGTTAGAGTTTGTACCTTGAGTCAGGCTCTTGGTACTCTGTGTTTTATCTTCTCGTTGACGTTCTTCTTCATCACTTTTCTTCCCCTCAGCAGCCTTCAGATTCATCTGCAGCTGACTGCTGTACTTCTCATGCTGAAAACAAACATTTGGACATGTACTCAGTAACTGTATGATGTACACGGAGATGATGGACTGTGTTGTAAATAATGAGCATAACAAATTCTCCTTCTCCTTTCAGCAGATCCCTTCAGGAATGTCCACAGCATGTCCTCCATCTCCTTCGCTCCTCTGCATCTTCTTCTCTCACACCAACCAACCTCATGTCCTCCTTCACGACATCCATTTGTCTCCTCTTTGGTCTTCCTCTAGACCTCCTGCCGGGCAGTTTCCACCTCAGCATCCTTTTCCCAATAAACCCACTGTCCCTCCTCTGGACATGTCCAAACAATCTCAGTCTCGTCTCTCTAACCTTTTTCCAAAACATCTAACATGTGTCGTCTCTCTGATGGACTCATTCCAGATCCTGTCCATCCTCGTCCCTCCCAAAGAACCTCAACATGTTAATTAACCTCTAGCTGTGTCTCCTGTCCCTTCCTCAGTGTCTCCAAACCAGACAACATGGCTGGTCTCACCAGTGTCTTGTCCATCTGTTCTTTCATTCTTGTTGAGACTCTTTTGTCCCACATGTCTCCTGACACTGTCCACCTGTTCCAACCTGCTTTGGACTGTTGACTCTACCTGAAATCCTCCACCTTTTTTATCTCTGCTTCCTGTAGTCTCACTGCTAATGGTAAAAAACTAACACAACATGATATAATACTGTACAATACTCTGAAAATACTCCAACCTGGGTGTAGTACTTTTAAAGTACTCATGGTGTATGGTACACTGAAAACAGCAGATGTAAATACAAACCCATAAACAGATAAAACTGACCTTCAGAGCTTCTTCTGGGACTTTGTGTTGACTTTTCTCCAGAACGTACACGTGGGAATGTGCAGCGGCAGCTCAGGAAAATAACCAGCATTAGAACACATTCTCTGAACACACACACAAAACTCACACGAACACGCGGCTGAAGGATATCGTATCCAAAGCGGATGATGTCGGACAGTTTGAGGGTGATGTAAGTCTGATCAGGAATCCGCAGGTCGTTTACAAACGTCTGCAAGAAACAAAACACAAATAAATCCAGGAAGTAAAGTTTAAACAAATTAAAACATTATTATTAAACACAATAAAATGCAGATGTCTGAGTTTTCCTGAACGCAGCAGAAAACAGATCACTGAATAAAGAGTTTACTGAGATTTTAATAATAAACATGTTCTGTTTTGTTTCCAATAAACTTACACAAACTAAATAATCCTCTACCAGGTGTGTTAGCAGCTGATTGGTTAATACCTGTGATGTCATGGAGCTCACAGTGTTGTGTGTCTGATTAGTGTCGTGTGCTTCAGTCTCACCCCGTTCAGGCTGCCCAGGTCTTTCACCAGGTGTTCATCAGTTGTCGGGTTGTAGTTGATGACAGCGTGCTGCTTGTCGACGCTGCGTGACTGTAACACACATACACACACAGATACACACCTTTAGATCAGAGCAGCACTCAACGAGGGAAGAGGAGGAGAATCCAGAGAAGGATGAAGAAAGAAGAGGAAGATTTACTCAGTGACACGGATCAAATATGTGGATGAAAGTGGAGAGAGGAGCTGGAGATGGAGGAGAAGATGAAATGCAGCGGCAGAGTAAGATGAAACAAAAGATGAAGATAAGGATGAAGAACAGGAAGATAAAGGAAAAGGAAGGAAAAAAGGAACATTAAACAAGAAGAATAAAGAGAAAAGGAAAAGAGGGAGAAGAAGAAACGGATGAAGAGGAGGACTAGACTGAAGCTTCATGATGAAGCAGCTGAAGTCCAAAGGCTTCCAGAAGATCCACCTGAAGGACTCGTCTTTAGCAGGTCTCTTCTTGGTTCTACCTGGACAGACTCTGGTGAAACACCTGAGGCTCAGACCTGAAGAGACTCACCTGCAGCATGAGCTCGCAGTCCTCTCGGCCCACAAAGATCATCTCCCGAGGAAGGCGGTGCCGAGTGCCTGAGCTGCTCACCAGGAACCATGATGTCACACTCATTTTCGCAGGCCAGCTGGGAAACTGCAGAGCATTCTGGGAAAAAAGACCACAGACAGGAAGAGAGGAACATGTTGGACCGCTGTCTGAAGGGACAGTTGATGTGGTCGTTCACCTGTCAGCACGGTGGAGGAGGGCTGGTGGTTCCAGCTCCATCTTCAGTTACAGAACCTTACAGGCAGCTGACCTTTGACCTCTGTGTACTATAGTGTTCTAGAGTGAAATGTGAGAAGTTTGGACCGGGTCATGAAACAGAACCATGATCTGAAACACAGCAGCTGATCTACAGAACAGAATCACGCTGCTGGTCTGGTTCAGACCTGACCCTGACAGGAAACCACGTGACGCATGTCATGGTCTCATGTTCAGCTGTTTCATCTGTAACATGTTCAAACCTGTTAAAGATCAGATGATCCTCATATAAATGTTTCTGTACAGAATCATGTCACATCACGTGATCTTTAATCTGCTTAGACCTGATAGGGTGGGACCATGAAGGCCGTGACACGGTTCTTTTTATAAGTACTATCAACCGCACCCCCCCCCCTCTCCACACACACACACACACACACACACACACCAGGATGCTGGAGGAGACAGAGCGGCTGGTCCGGCGCATCCCTCTGCGGCTGCACGCCGGTAAAAGGTACCGTTCCGGTTCTTCCTCACAGGCCTGCAGCTGCGCAGAGGAACCACCGCAGACTGACAGACAGACAGTCCGGTCCCAGCTCCCCTCCTCCACGCCCTGTCCTCCTCCTCCTCCGGTTCCTCTTACCTCCGCTGCTGCTCTGCGCCTGTGTGTGCCCGGGCTGAGGCGCTGCGGGCCGGACAGAGCATGAGAGGCGTCCCACAGAGCCGGACTCTGGAGGCAGATCGGGTCTCTGCTCGCGGTTTGATGCTGATGCTGTTATGGCATCTCTCTGTCTGACTCCTCCTGACGCACCAGCAGCCACCCGCTGCGTCAAGACGCACCGCGTGAACAGGAATGGCGAAGGAAGTGGAGGTGGTAAGGCTTCAAAATAAAAGCACATCATCGCTTTACCTGAATCCACCAACCCATCAGATGATAATAAAAGCCTGACTGATAATTTCACTGACATTATTATCTACTAATAATAGACAAGTAATTTGACAATTCATTGTATAACATTAAATGTTAAACTGGCATGTTTTCATTTATGTGGATAATGCAGAATAAACACAAATAGATGTGTTTAATCTGTAGGATGAATCAATGAAACGAGACACCCGAACAAGAAATCTTACGGAAAATATAAAACAAGATCTTTGTCTGTCTTTGCGTTAGACAGAACTGGAAAAAGCAGAGATACTGAACGCTTAGTAATATGTCATGGAAATTTGCTGAGTTGTGAATCTTTCAGATTAAACCAAAGGAAGAAGGAATGAGTTGCAGCAGTCGGTGCTCTTATTGTGAAACACGATACAGCGGTATCCGGTTTGATGATTGGCGTTTTGACTGATCTTCATCAGCAGGTTCATCAGGACTCAAACACACGAACATCTTCATCAATAAAACAATCATATTTTATAATCATCAATAACATCTCTGGCTCTCAGGTGAAGTCACACGACGCGGCGTTAGCCCATTAATGATCCTCCGGTCTGACATTACGTCACCTCGTTGTTTGTGATGATGATGTCACAGAAACGTTACAGGTCCTGGTTTCCGTGATTCTAATTAATTACACACACGTGATGTAAAAATATTTATTTATGCTGGTTAACAGTTATAATTTTATTTTTAAAGTTCTCTTTTAATCCAAAACCTGTGAAAAGAAAATGTCTGTAAACAAAAATATATTCTTTAACTGAAATCCTGAAGAATCAATAAATATCCAGAAATCTTTTAAGGTGACAGTCTGCAGGAGGAAATGAAGAGTTCTGCTCTGAGATCAGTTTGAGTTCAGAAAGGTTTG
Source organism: Pachypanchax playfairii (assembly GCA_006937955.1). NCBI lineage: Eukaryota > Metazoa > Chordata > Actinopteri > Cyprinodontiformes > Aplocheilidae > Pachypanchax > Pachypanchax playfairii. Next base: position 640,777 of record SSNP01000161.1, read on the forward strand.
AGTTAAATGATCAGGGTTATATGATCAGGGTAAATTGATCAGATTAAGATCAGTTCATATCTGGATCAATCAGGTGACTGTTTAAAGATCATGTAACTCGTGTGCCAAGTATGAAAAAAAAATTAGACAAAATTTTTTTTTTCCAAAAAAATATAAAGATGAATAAAATGCTGTTCAGCTTCATCATGACAAACTCAACCTGATCAAAACTGAGTCATGTGACAGGAAGTGAACGCTTTACAAAACTACCTAAAGCTCCGCCCACAACCCATCACCTCTGTGTTCAGGTAATTTATGTCCCAATGACTCTTTTAAATGCAGAGATAAAAAACTTCCTCATCTGAATCTCTTTATTTTTCACATTTTACATTCTGTCCCGTTGCCATGGAGATGAGTCCCTGGAAACACACAAGAAGAAGAAGAAACAACATGATAAATGATAATCAAATCAAATCGCATCTTTGGTGATCAATCAAAGAACAATAAAAACCCTCAGAAGTTAAAATGATCCATAGTGATTATGTGGGCGGAGCTAAGCTCCAGCCAGCCGGGTTCAGGTGTGGTTTCACTCACCTCATTGTAAAACACATTTCGTTTTCTTGGAGCGTTTGGATTTGGTGCCGTCACAGACTCCTGCAGGTAAACAAACACTGATCAGTGGGTTTGTAGCAGCAACCTGACGGCTGATTTACGCTCACCGCGTGAGACTCGGACACAGATCAGACACACCACTGTGGCTAGGGTTACTGTTGGGGTCAGGGGCGGGGCTTGACATGCAGGTTGTCTGATGTTCAAACTAACCTGTGTGTTAGTTTTCCACAGTAAGCTGCCGTGGTTGTATGAACTGAAACAGCTCTGAGACACTGAAACATCAGAGTTGAACCTGAAGTTAACCAACATGAATCTGTTTGTAGAAGAGCAGCAGTAACATCAGGCCCGCGTTCGAAACCAGATTAAAACCAGATTGAAACCAGATTAAACTGACGTTTGGGATTTGAAGGTGAAGAAGTGGAAAATAAATTAAACCTAAAAATTAAATGAAATTTGTCCTAAAACAAATAAAAAAAACAGATAAACATCAGCTGACATGAAAGGAGACCTGAGACTACGGGTACTCAGACGGTCTCGTACCTGCTGAACCGGTTTCAGGTGTCCCTGATGATCTGTCTCGAGCAGGACTGGAATCTTGACTGCTGTCCTCTTGGATTCTTTTCACTTCTGATGAGGTGATCTCCTCAAACAAAGACTCCTCTATCCGGCTCAAATGATTCGAGTCCTTGTTTTCGGTTGGACTCTCTGAACTGAGCCGGACCCTGTTCTTTCCTGTAAAACTTCTGGACTCTGCATCCAGACCCGAGTCAAACTCAGTTTCCTGGATCTTTTCCTGGCTCTGGTTTCCCTCAGTATCAGCAGCAGTAACAGCACAGGGTTTAAGAAGGTTCTGGGTCTTTGAGGGATCTCTGTCAGGCTCAGCAGAGTCTGGTTCTGGTCTTGATTCACAAGGCACCGTTGCAGAGATCTGGGTTGTTTCAGAGGGGGGAGTTGTAGAGACCTGGACCCCGTCTAAAAACTCCTGTGGTTTACTGGAAACTGAAGAATCTGAGGGTGGTGCAGGGGAGATCTTGGCTGTTTTTGAGACCGGGGTGGTGGGACCATGGTCTGGATCCAAAGTCTGCTGTGGTTGGCTGGAAACTGAACAATCAGGTTTATCCACAATCCTGGACCTCCGTCTGAACCCAGAAGGATCTAAATAAACAACAACAACATCATCATCACCCCGTTCAGATGTTTTCAGACTCAAACCCCCCCCACAGTCCTCACCCAGGACTCTGCTGTCCCTCTTAGCTTGTGGTCTGGTCTTCCGTAGGTTGTGACCTTTCCTGATCTCGGCCATCAGGTTGTCGATGATGCAGCCCCCGTCCTGCTGATTCACGTCCCTCCTGACTGGAGGAGGAAGACTTTATTTACACATCTGACCTTCATCATCAGAAGGTTAAAGGTCGAGCCAGAGTCACATGACCCCGGATCTATTTAAGGTGGAATAACTCACTGATCTTGTTGCTGCTGTCTCCTTTTAGTTTATTCTCCTCCTCTCGTTTCTTCCTCTTCTTCTCCATCTCTCTTCGACTTTCATTGTCCTGTCAGATAAAAACCACCCACATGAATCCTGGAACAACTCGACACGCCCACCGATCCGACCCGGCTCGGCCCGGTCCGGGACTCACGGCCTACCTTAACAGCTTGTATGAAGAGGCTTCTGAAGGTTTTGATGGTGGTGAAGAGTTCGTCGAGGGAGAAGCTGCTGCAGTCTTCACACAGGTATTCAGCCAGGTCGCGTCTCCTGTCCTCCACCGACGAGTTCATCTGCTGCAGCTGCTCACACACCTGCAGGCTCTCCTGACAAAACCACAGAAGAAGAACAAAACGTTTTACTTGGCTATTATGGGTAAATAACAGGATGTTAAAGTCTCCAGCTGGGGGCGGAGCTTTCACCTGGATGACGGACAGGTACTGCTCCTTCACATCCTCAGAGGAAGATGAAACTTTCTTCTTGGAGTTTTCCAGCCGTTTGGTCAGAGTGTTTGTTTCAGACTGAAGCATCTCCAGGCTCGTTCTGCAGAGACAATCAGAACCCAGCAGGTAAAACCTTCAGCATCCAGGAGTCAGTCAGCTGTTTCATGATGTTCATCTAACAGCGTTTGTTTACGATTTAAAGTAAAGATCAAGCATGCAGGTAAAGAACTTTCTGATAAAAGATATTAAAACCTGAAAAGTATCAAATGATCCTTTAATGGATGAAATTTAACAACTCTGAGTCTAAATTCTAAAGAACACAAAGAAACATCTTCCAGAATGTTGTAAAAATCTAAAACGTTACAGGTTTTTATTATATTTATTATTTTTAATTTGACGTGACTGAGCTGAAGAGTTCCTCTCCGTTCAGTTTATTTACCCAGCAGCCTTTTCACACATCAGCAGGTCATCAGGGAGGTTCAGCAGGTCCGGATGGTCCTCTTCCACCTCCTGATGGTCAGAGAGAAACCAGCAGCTGATATAAACATCCTATGGGTCAGTCTGAGCGTGTGCACGGCTGTGTGTGCACGGCTGTCGGTACCTACCTCCAGGATGTGGTGCAGCAGGGTGATTCTGGACCTGTTGGCTTTGGTCTCAGCCAGTTTGAGAAGAGTGCTGATCTTAAAACCTTCAGCGTTCCCGGTGTGAGTTCCCTGATGCACAGAACCACACGTCACATGACGACGCATCACATGATCAGAGACAGACAACCAAATAAAGGCTCAACACTGGTTTGTTTCTTCTACAATTTAAAGCAGTTTTACTAAATTCCAAGAATTAACTGAAGACTGAAAGTTCATGTGACGATGTTTCACTTCAGGAATTCCTGAAATAATCAGAGTAGAAAGTGAGTAAATAAAATATTCTTACGTAGTTGAGAAAGTTTCCAACACTCAGGATAAGTTTGCAGAAACTGG
>SSNP01000161.1:644523-654916 GCA_006937955.1 Pachypanchax playfairii
TGTGTCGTTGTGTGTCTGTGTCGTTGTGTGTCTATGTGTCGTTGAGTGTCTATGTGTCGTTGTGTGTCTTTGTGTCGTTGTGTGTCTTTGTGTCGTTGTGTGTCTTTGTGTCGTTGTGTGTCTTTGTGTCGTTGTGTGTCTTTGTGTCGTTGTGTGTCTTTGTGTCGCGGTGTGTCTTTGTGTCGCGGTGTGTCTTTGTGTCGCGGTGTGTCTTTGTGTCATTGTGTGTCTATGTGTCGTTGTGTGTCTTTGTGTCGCAGTGTGTCTTTGTGTCGCGGTGTGTCTTTGTGTCATTGTGTGTCTATGTGTCGTTGTGTGTCTATGTGTTGTTGTGTGTCTATGTGTCATTGTGTGTCTATGTGTCATTGTGTGTCTTTGTGTTGTTGTGTGTCCACACCCTGGCAGGCTCGGTCTAGAAGTCCAGCTTTGGGTTTCAGACTCTCCAACACGCTGCTGCTCTCCTCACACAGCAACATACACTCGATCCTGAGGCCATAACTGAAACACACAGTGTAAACATGAGCGTCAGACAGGTGTGTGTCTCAGGTGTGTCTTCATCAGTGTTGTGTGTGAGCAGTAGGTGATGTCCTACCTGGGGACATCCAGTAGCTTTAGATAAAACTGGTCAGCTGATGCCATCTTGTCTCTGTCACCCTTGTAAGACTTCAGGTTTTCTATCTGAGGACGAACAGGTGAGACACACACAGGCTCAGCCCAGGTGAGGAACAGGTGAAAAACTGAGACAAGTGTAGAACAAATTGTGGGACAGGTGGTTGACCTCGTGTTTCTCCGGAAGCAGTTTGACCAGCTGTTTCAGGACCTCTGCATCAAACTTGGATCGGTCTCCATTCTGGATCAGAGACACAAACTCCTCATGGGAACTTCAGGTAATGAAGAGGAGAAGGTGAGGCACGAGGGTCAATACATGATGCAGGTATTACAAACACAAAGACGTGTCAATCACAGCTATGACAAATCAGAAGATCAGAACACAAAGAATCAACTAAGGGCCCTTTCAGACAGGCCATGAAAAAAGAGAATGTTCCTGTCTTCGTTCGTTGCGCTTTTCTGTCTGAAAGCGCCTTTGCAGTGTCGGCCCGTATAATCTGGTCTGGGACTTATCCTACTGAAGACCTAGTAATAAGAGCCGACTTTACGCGGTACAGTGTTTGTATTCAGACAGACATGAGATGTCCCGGAACGAGGGAGGGGTGTGGGGCGGTGAGGAAACGGGGAACGCTGAAAACACACACATTGACGTATCTCACGTAAACAATAGTGTATAAGAACATGTGATTTAGTCCCCCCCTCCCGACCAAAACACGAACCAAAACACTCAGTCGTGTTCCAACGTTCCGACCAGAGCTCCATATCTTCTCAGATCATTTGCCTTTGATCCTCGTTCAGAGACTGAACCGATCTCACCACCGTCCACTGATCCTGCTCATCATCCCGAAGTAAAGTCACGCTGCTCTGCGCGATGGTGCAGCGTGCCGGAGCAGCGTGAGCTTACTTCAGGAGCCAGGTGGAGTCTCCACCGGTGACGGTGAGCGAGCAGAGTGGAGAAGCTGGAGTGGACGGCGGTGAGATCGAATCAGTCTCTGAACGAGGACAAAAGGCAAATGATGAGAAGATCTGGAGCTCTTGTCAGGAACATAGGAAGAATGACTGAGCGATCAGCAGATGAGACCTAATGCAAGCACCGTGAGTAGTTCCTAGTACACCTGGCTGCAGCCAGGTAAAAGACAGGTAAAAGACAGGTTAAAGGCAGGTAAAAGACAGGTTAAAGACAGGTAAAAGCCAGGTAAAAGCCAGGTAAAAGGCAGGTAAAAGACAGGTAAAAGACAGGTAAAAGACAGGTTAAAGCCAGGTAAAAGGCAGGTAAAAGACAGGTTAAAGGCATGTTAAAGGCAGGTTAAAGACAGGTTAAAGACAGGTTAAAGACAGGTTAAAGACAGGTTAAAGACAGGTTAAAGCCAGGTAAAAGACAGGTTAAAGACAGGTGAAAGGCAGGTAAAAGACAGGTTAAAACCAGATGAAAGCCAGGGAAAAGACAGGTGAAAGCCAGGTGAAAGCCAGGTAAAAGGCAGGTAAAAGACAGGTTAAAGGCAGGCTAAAGACAGGTGAAAGACAGGTGAAAGAGTTGTCAGACAGGTGAGGAGTGCAAGTAGTTCACCATTTGAAGTGCTTCAGGAAGATGTTCAGATTTAGACTTTTCTTGGCATCGATGAAGGAAATCTGTAACAAGAAGAACAAGATGAGACAAGTGGACATGAAATGACATCACTGAAACAGAAGATCTGGAGGTTTTCATGAAAGGTGGCACCTCCTTTGTCTCAGTTTTGGTTTTGGTTCTGGTTTTCGTCTCAGTTGGAGGAAGACTGAAGAGCTGCTCGATGCTGCAATAATCTGGTTCCACTGACTCTAAAGATGAGGACATCCACAAAGACTGCTGATGATCTGAGGACAGACAAGGAGACAGATGGTCTAGAACTGGTCCAACACCGAACAGAACATGTGTTAAAATGGGCAGTTACTCACCTGTGACGACTCTGGATGGGAGTTTCTGCCAGTTCAGCTTCTTCATTCTGAGGGACGGACAGGGGGTGGGGCTTGAGTAATGGGCAGGGCTGTAATATGTACTTGGAGCTACATGGGGTATGATGACATCACCTGGAGGAGGAGGAGGGGGAGGAGTGCCAAGACCTGGTAAGGGAGGCGGAGGTGGAGGTCCCATGCCAGGTAATGGTGGGGGAGGAGGGGGAGGCCCCATGCCAGGTAATGGTGGTGGAGGAGGAGGGGGTGGAGGTCCCATGCCAGGTAACGGTGGGGGAGGAGGGGGAAGCGGAGGTGCCATGCCGGGTAATGGTGGGGGAGGAGGAGGAGGTGGAGGTCCCATGCCAGGTAACGGTGGAGGAGGAGGGGGAAGCGGAGGCCCCATGCCGGGTAATGATGGGGGAGGAGGAGGAGGTGGTGGTCCCATGCCAGGTAATAATGATGGAGGAGCAGGGGAGGGTGGAGGACCCGCTGTGGCAGGGGGAGGAGCTGATGTAGGTGATGTGGTCTTTTTTCTAAGTGAACCTGAATGGGAGTTTATAAGTTGAGTCTGTACCGCTCTGTCAACCGTAAGGACCCTGTGATTGGATGGTAGAGATTTTGGGGGGAGGAGCCTATCCAGAAGCGAGTGGCCAGAGTCTAATTCAGCTAAAAAACAGACAAACATACTAATTAAATCAAGTTCTATCTCATGGCTTCTGATTACAAAATAATGATGGCACTTCTGTCAATAATTCAACCAAAGACTGAGACAGTCTGATAGGAGTCCCTGAGGATCTGACCTTTGACCCTGACAGTTTATTCAAAGTCAGAGTCTTAGTTTTGACTTACGGTTCTGGGCTAGCAGGGTGGCTCGATCAGTCAACATCTCCAGAGCCAACCAGATGTCGGCTCTCTCTGGGTCCACCATCAACAAGGCCTGGAGGATAGACAACAGCTGGACGGAGGATGGACTGTTGGACACCTGGACATGAAGAAGATGAGAAGGACAGGTAATCACACAAGAAGAGACAAGACACTAACAGTAACTATCTACCAATACATGATGATCCTTAAAGACCCCAAAACCTGCTACAAGACCCTTATTGTAAATTCTTGTCCACAGGTCCAAAACCTCATCAGCACCTGCTGATATTCAGCTGAAACGTTCTGAGTCAAATGAGTCCCATCAGCTGAAGCGGTTAATCAGCTCTGGCTGTAATCTGTATGTCAGGGGTTGGAGGGTGGGTGGGGGTGGGGGTTACCTTGGTGAAGAGCAAGGTGAAGATCTCCTGGTGGTCACTCATGTCAATCCCTCCATACAGGCTCTCCATCTCCTCATCATCATCAGCCAAGAGGTCCTCGAACGCATCACATTGGATGTTCAGGTCCTCGTCCTCCGTCTCCCTGGAGACAGAAACCACCGCATCACAAACTGATGGCAACACATTGATTATTGATTATCAAAGCAATAAGAACAGAGTTAGTACCTCAGTCTGGGGAGCAGATCCAACAGCTGCAGACCTGAAAAACAGCAAGTTCTAGAGTAAGAAGATCTGATCCTGGTTCTGATTGGAATGCAGTGACTCCATAGTACCAGAACACAATGGTTCACCAGTGATGGACATTGTTGGAGATTTTAAGGTTTTACGATGTTGATAAAAGGTCACAGGTCATGCTGCAGGAGTAAGTGAACTGAAAGAGACCTGGCCTGAATCAACACTTTTGTGTTTATCTTGGAAACCAGGTGGTTTACGACCTGTGACTGTTGTTCATCCAATTATGTGTTTGTTTACTACACTCTGACTTCATTATCTGACCCACACTTGTTTCCCTTCCTTGCTCCATCCAGATGGGAGGTGTCTTTGTGAATAAAAAGGCAATGCAAAGGTGGACACATCAGCATCGCCTCAACAACTCAGTTGGGCGTTCTCCTTTGCAAAGCTCATTGAAACCATACTCTGTGTCTGACTGATGGGCTTTTTGTTAGTTATTTAACTTTGGGGTATTAAAATATCCTGACAGACATGGTCTGATGTCTGGCTCCTTTTCAAGCAGCCTTCATGTGGGGGCATGTAAACATGTATGTACATGTGGTTTGATATGATTCACTCGGTTCTCAAACTGTATACAACTCTGAGATTAAATAACTTAAATGTCCTGCAGAAAGCAGATGTGACAGCTGTGATACAGATGTAGTGCCTGGGCTTGTTGTACATCTAGTTTCTACATGTCTGTTCTTGCTGCTCATGCACACGCATACATGCACAGTAACAGTCAGGTATTTCACAAGAGACATTTAGACATGAGGAGTTCTTCTGTTCATGGACACGATCTGGACACAATTTATTTAAATCTTTTCTTCTTCATGTGTTTTCCTCTCTGACCTGCAGCAGCTGTTCACACAGTAAACACTCTCACTTCACTTCCTGAAACATGAAAACAAACACTTTGCTGCAGAAATGTTACATCTATATTCATGAACCCTCCACTCTGTTTACAAATCACAGTTCCAGTTTAATGTTTTAAACTCCTCCCCCTCATCATAATCATCAGCAGCAGCAGCAGCAGAAAGTAAACTCCATTTATTTTATAGCTTGTATAGTTCAGATTTTTCCATAATAAAGACATTTATGACCATCTGTGGATTTTATTCTGTTATTCGTTTTTCACATTTAGTAAATTAAATGTTTATATGACTTTATTCTTTTATTGATCCTGTTGAGTTTAATAATCACCCTGATCCTTCCAGCATGACTCAGATCTTATTTCTACATCAAAGAAAACAGCATCCTCGCACTCACCGCATCCTCGCACTCACCGCATCCTCGCACTCACCGCACCGTCGCACTTACGGCATCCTCACGCTCACCGCATCATCATTTATCCTCACGTCATCTGAAGGTAAAGAGTTAGAGGGAGTGTTTAGTCGTACCGATGAACTCGTGTCTCAGTCTGTGTCTCTTCCGCAGGTCATCTTGTCCCAGGATGAGGACGTTGATCATGCCCATCAGCGTCACCATGTACGCGATGTTATCGGTGCCGTGAAGCTCGTTCATGATCACGCTGAAGCGGTACTGTTGCTTCTTCAAACTCTGTGCACACACACATACACGTAACTCAGGGATGGTCAAACACACTCAGATAAATCTGATCTTAAACACTTGGGAACTCGGAGGTTTGTCAGGTTTCTCTCGTCTTTTTTACACAAACAGCTTCATGCTTCAGATAAAAATTAGTAATCTGAAACATTAAAAAGCATCATGATGAAGACTTACTGGACTTGTAGAGCAGCTGACAGGACAGAGAAATGAAGGCGTGTTGTGATAGTAAAATGAAAGTGTTAAATTTTCACCCTGATGTTCGGGTTGTTTTGGGTTGGGGGCAGGTTATAACACTCCTCGGGGGAGTTAACAGAAACGGATGTAGAAGAAGTTCTCAGCAGTCACATCCAGATGATGCATTTACTGACCAAAGAAAAAAACTCAACACTGATAAAATCTGTTTCAGCTCATCACTCTGTTATATTCACTTCTACTGAGACCTTTAAAAAAGATCGCAGCTCAACAGTTTTCTTTGAAAAGTAGGAAAGATGAGATAAGAGAAGGAGACGGATGGAGGAAAGTAAACAGGAAGTGAAAGCTAGGAAGATTAAAACAGATGAGTAAAAACCTTGTAGTTCTCCAAAGCACGCAGAGTCAGGTGACATCCCCGCTGGTCAAAGAGAGTCAGCGCCGCCAGCAGCTCGAACACCTGCATCTTCACCATCCCGTTGGCCGTGTCCAGAGCTGTGGACGGACAGGGACGAATGGGGACAGAGTGTCATTACAGGCAGGTTCAGTGTAAATAAAGGATGTTAGTCTCACAGCGTGATGCTGTCAGGTAACATACTGCTGATACACGTCTGAGTTGCAGTTTCACAGATTAATTTGATTCTTTGCAGCCATGACGACGCAGATGCAACACTCAGCCGACATGTATTAGTCAATAACATGTTTGTGTTTTCAGTCATCAAACTAAGACTGAAAAAACAGGAACAACACATCTGTCATAACATCTGGATTGGAATACGGAGACTTCTGAGAACAAGCTGCACTTTACTGTAAAACAGCTGCTCGGTCGGGGGGGGGGCGTGTTTACATCTATGAAACTAAGTCTCCTCGACATGTAACCCTTACATGTTACAACAGGTCTGGCGTGACACGCCGACCTGCCGAGCTCTAAACACGTCAGATGAAAAGAACTCCATCTTATTTCTGACACATCGAACAGTTCACTGAACTCAAAGTAAAGAAACCTGCAACCAGAGAATGTTGCAGAGCTGCATTTTTATCTGCTGATCCGTGCACGTTCCACCACCCTCATCCTGTCAGACCATATCAGATCCAGAACCCGACTGTCACGATAACCCACAGAGACCGCATCCACCTGGGCTCCACCCACCCTGAGTCAGAGTGTTGACGTATCCATAGTTGTCCAGGATGAAGTGAAGACCTGCAGACGAGTTCATCACAGCCCGGATGCAGGACACACACGTGAGCTGCAGCAGGGTGTCAGAGATACGGGTGCAGCCGCGCCCCGACAGGCGCTCCAGCGCCTCCATTAGCAGGTCCAGACCACGCAGTTCTAGAAACTGAACCATCCAGGACTCATTACTGCTCTCCAACCGCCGCCGCAAACCTGAGTAGTTCACCACGGTGGGAACCTGGAAGGACACAGTCACCCGTTACCGTCTGATCACTGAAGAACTTTTCTAATCAGCATTAAAACTCTGATAGAACCAAGTTTCACCCAAACAGCTGTCATACCTGCAGCAGGCGGATGCACAGCTCAGGGTCGGCGTTCTCCAGGTTCGACTCCAGCGAGGCATCGGGGTCGTCGCTGGGGCTTTTGGTCAGATGGTCCTTCACTGTCTCCCATTTGGACGCCATGACGACAGAAATCTGCAGATGACACTAAAGATTGTTATGGATCAGTCAGCTGAGACACGTCCAGCCGGCTGAGACACGTCCAGCCGGCTGAGACACGTCCAGCCGGCTGAGACACGTCCACTCGGCTGAGACACGTCCAGCCAGCTGAGACACGTCCACTTGGCTGAGACACGTCCAACCGGCTGAGACACGTCCACCCAGCTGAGACACGTCCAACCGGCTGAGACACGTCCAGCCAGATGAGACACGTCCACCCAGCTGAGACACGTCCAACCAGCTGAGACACGGACATTTTATTCTACCAAACAACACGACGTCTTTCTGTTGAACCATCAGATGTTAAATCCCTGCAGTCATGTGACTCTGTTTGTGTGACTGTGTGTGTTCAGGTCCATGAATGAGTCTTTGTGTCTGGAGAACTGAACCGTGTTCCAGCTTGACACCAGCTGACCCGGAAAGAAACTCACACCAACAACATCCATCAAACCAACTTATTAGAAACATTCTCAGACATGAAAAACACAAAATCTGATGAATATCCAAAACTCAAGCTGGGTTAAACCAGAAACACACATGCCCTGAGGACCAGGACCAGGACCAGGAGAGACCGCAGCAGGAAAACCACCAACATTAAAAACCACATCAGAACAAAAAGAAGGAGAAAGTTGTTAGAGATGTTAGAATAGACGGGTTCTCTGGTTGTTTTGGGTTTAGCAGCTCGGTCCGTGGCTGCAGAACCCAACAAGTCTTAGGAGAGACATGAATCTGATTCAGGTCAATAAAACATGAGACAGAGTTCTGCAGCATCGGGCCATCAGACATAAGAACAGAGCGCTGCATCAGCAGAGGTTAACCACAGGTCACTGAGTGATGGATGGAACTCTGGTTCTGATGGTTCTGATGTTATCAAGTACAAAAAGCCACAATAGAGAGATTTAAAGATGTGAGACAGGAAGACCTGGTGATAAACCACGACACCAGGAACCTCCAACAGAAGAAGAGAACATCTACTGATGAGTGACTGATCAGGACCATCAATACGTCAGTTTTATCCCTGAGAAGCAACAATGTGGTTATCAGTGAAACAATATACACAGAGAGTAAATACAGAGGGAAGACATGTGGACAGTATGTCCTCCAGCAGTCTGAGACTATAGCAGCATAACTAAAGGGATGGATCAGAAGCTAACAGAGTTTCTGTCTGATGGATTAAAAAGCTGGTTCCACAGGAGAGGAACCTGCAGTCTGAAGTGTTCCGTTAGGAACATCTGGAACAATAAGATCTTTAATATCAGATGGATCTTGGTTGTTTAGATCTTTATATGTGAGAAATAACATTTTAAACTTTATTCTGGATTTTACAGGGAACCAATGAAGTGATGCTCAACCTGTTGAAATGTGATCTCTCATAACGTCAGTGTTTCAGATCAACTGAACTCATGTGAAAAAAACCATGAGAGCAGATGTAAAGATCCAGACAGGCGATGCAGCTGAGCCTTCAGGTAACATCTGGAGACCTGGAGGGAACATCAAAGAATGTTCCAGTGAAAAGGAAACATTACTGTCTGATGTCTCTGAAATCAGGTGGAGAAAGACAGAATTCAGGTAAGAACAAGTCTGATGACAGACTTCATGGGTGGAGACATTCTTTAACACCTGACGAGAAGTCGAGTTTCTGACGTCACAGGAGAAAGTTCATCTTCTCTACACATGTTCAACTTGAAACTCAGTTCAATTTATGACCCAAAACCAGTTTAAAATTAACAGATAAAATAAACCCATATTTCCTTTATTTTCCTTCTGAACGTCAGAGTTTTGTCTCCTTGTATTGAACCAGATTTAGATTTCAACTTCAACTTAAAGTCCAAACTACTGAGAGATTCTCATCAATGTAAAACCCGGGTTTGTTCTGTTAGAACTTCCATCTGGTCATTAAATTAACTGAATCTGATCATGTTGGATTAAATAGTTTGTAGAAATCTAACTCAGAACCTGGACCTGTTGATGTGAACTGGACTTCTTGGTTCTGTTCAGGTCTGTAAGATGACTTCTGTTTGTAAATAAACTGGACTGATGAGAAACCATCACATGGATTTCAGTAATCCAGCTTTAAAACTAACACAGGAAATGTTTGGAGTGTCAGAAAGAACCAGGTGAGTTTACAGAACACCTGATCCGACTCACTCAGGTAGAACCTGCAGGTAGACCTGCCCTGCTCTTCATCATCTGTAAACATCTGGATTTATTCTGAGTTTCTAAACTCAGTTAAAGCTGCAGATCAGACTGAATTAAATCAGATCATTAATATCAATTAGAATTAAAAGCTTTGCTGTGATTGGTCGGCTGGAAACAGACGGCCGAGTTCTGATTGGATCATGTTGGTCCTGAAAAGACTTTTTAAATCAAATACATTTTAAATATTAAAGTAGAGCGCTCGAAACTTTTTAAACAACTTATTACTTCCAGTCAGGTAATTTTCAGTTTTCAGACGGTAAAATCAAAATGAAGAAAGTTCTAAAAATGGAATTTTACTGGAACTTTCCGGTAAAACATCTGGAATCTGAGGAGAAGAAGCTCCAAGGTCCATGTTGACCCAAGAACTGATCGATCTGCGATCAGCTGACGGAAACAAACAGACCTCTTACCGGAGTCCAGGTGAGTCTCACAGGTGAGGTCTGAGCAGGACGCCTTGGCGTTCCGGAGGTTCGACACCGGTTAAAACGGTTTGTTAAACGTTGAATGAGAAATGTTCCAACCGACCGACAGTTTCATCCCGACGCTCCGACTCGGTTTAACGTCCTTACGCAAACAGCGAGTCCAAACTTTTAGAAACCCGAACAGAACCGGTCGGAACCAGCGGGCTGTCAGGTGTCCTTACCGTGGCGAGGACAGGATGGATCAACACGCAGTTAGTCTGGAGACTCTGA
>SSNP01000161.1:658897-671215 GCA_006937955.1 Pachypanchax playfairii
GCTGAGACACGTCCAGCCGGCTGAGACACGTCCAGCCGGCTGAGACACGTCCACTCGGCTGAGACACGTCCAGCCAGCTGAGACACGTCCACTTGGCTGAGACACGTCCAACCGGCTGAGACACGTCCACCCAGCTGAGACACGTCCAACCGGCTGAGACACGTCCAGCCAGATGAGACACGTCCACCCAGCTGAGACACGTCCAACCAGCTGAGACACGGACATTTTATTCTACCAAACAACACGACGTCTTTCTGTTGAACCATCAGATGTTAAATCCCTGCAGTCATGTGACTCTGTTTGTGTGACTGTGTGTGTTCAGGTCCATGAATGAGTCTTTGTGTCTGGAGAACTGAACCGTGTTCCAGCTTGACACCAGCTGACCCGGAAAGAAACTCACACCAACAACATCCATCAAACCAACTTATTAGAAACATTCTCAGACATGAAAAACACAAAATCTGATGAATATCCAAAACTCAAGCTGGGTTAAACCAGAAACACACATGCCCTGAGGACCAGGACCAGGACCAGGAGAGACCGCAGCAGGAAAACCACCAACATTAAAAACCACATCAGAACAAAAAGAAGGAGAAAGTTGTTAGAGATGTTAGAATAGACGGGTTCTCTGGTTGTTTTGGGTTTAGCAGCTCGGTCCGTGGCTGCAGAACCCAACAAGTCTTAGGAGAGACATGAATCTGATTCAGGTCAATAAAACATGAGACAGAGTTCTGCAGCATCGGGCCATCAGACATAAGAACAGAGCGCTGCATCAGCAGAGGTTAACCACAGGTCACTGAGTGATGGATGGAACTCTGGTTCTGATGGTTCTGATGTTATCAAGTACAAAAAGCCACAATAGAGAGATTTAAAGATGTGAGACAGGAAGACCTGGTGATAAACCACGACACCAGGAACCTCCAACAGAAGAAGAGAACATCTACTGATGAGTGACTGATCAGGACCATCAATACGTCAGTTTTATCCCTGAGAAGCAACAATGTGGTTATCAGTGAAACAATATACACAGAGAGTAAATACAGAGGGAAGACATGTGGACAGTATGTCCTCCAGCAGTCTGAGACTATAGCAGCATAACTAAAGGGATGGATCAGAAGCTAACAGAGTTTCTGTCTGATGGATTAAAAAGCTGGTTCCACAGGAGAGGAACCTGCAGTCTGAAGTGTTCCGTTAGGAACATCTGGAACAATAAGATCTTTAATATCAGATGGATCTTGGTTGTTTAGATCTTTATATGTGAGAAATAACATTTTAAACTTTATTCTGGATTTTACAGGGAACCAATGAAGTGATGCTCAACCTGTTGAAATGTGATCTCTCATAACGTCAGTGTTTCAGATCAACTGAACTCATGTGAAAAAAACCATGAGAGCAGATGTAAAGATCCAGACAGGCGATGCAGCTGAGCCTTCAGGTAACATCTGGAGACCTGGAGGGAACATCAAAGAATGTTCCAGTGAAAAGGAAACATTACTGTCTGATGTCTCTGAAATCAGGTGGAGAAAGACAGAATTCAGGTAAGAACAAGTCTGATGACAGACTTCATGGGTGGAGACATTCTTTAACACCTGACGAGAAGTCGAGTTTCTGACGTCACAGGAGAAAGTTCATCTTCTCTACACATGTTCAACTTGAAACTCAGTTCAATTTATGACCCAAAACCAGTTTAAAATTAACAGATAAAATAAACCCATATTTCCTTTATTTTCCTTCTGAACGTCAGAGTTTTGTCTCCTTGTATTGAACCAGATTTAGATTTCAACTTCAACTTAAAGTCCAAACTACTGAGAGATTCTCATCAATGTAAAACCCGGGTTTGTTCTGTTAGAACTTCCATCTGGTCATTAAATTAACTGAATCTGATCATGTTGGATTAAATAGTTTGTAGAAATCTAACTCAGAACCTGGACCTGTTGATGTGAACTGGACTTCTTGGTTCTGTTCAGGTCTGTAAGATGACTTCTGTTTGTAAATAAACTGGACTGATGAGAAACCATCACATGGATTTCAGTAATCCAGCTTTAAAACTAACACAGGAAATGTTTGGAGTGTCAGAAAGAACCAGGTGAGTTTACAGAACACCTGATCCGACTCACTCAGGTAGAACCTGCAGGTAGACCTGCCCTGCTCTTCATCATCTGTAAACATCTGGATTTATTCTGAGTTTCTAAACTCAGTTAAAGCTGCAGATCAGACTGAATTAAATCAGATCATTAATATCAATTAGAATTAAAAGCTTTGCTGTGATTGGTCGGCTGGAAACAGACGGCCGAGTTCTGATTGGATCATGTTGGTCCTGAAAAGACTTTTTAAATCAAATACATTTTAAATATTAAAGTAGAGCGCTCGAAACTTTTTAAACAACTTATTACTTCCAGTCAGGTAATTTTCAGTTTTCAGACGGTAAAATCAAAATGAAGAAAGTTCTAAAAATGGAATTTTACTGGAACTTTCCGGTAAAACATCTGGAATCTGAGGAGAAGAAGCTCCAAGGTCCATGTTGACCCAAGAACTGATCGATCTGCGATCAGCTGACGGAAACAAACAGACCTCTTACCGGAGTCCAGGTGAGTCTCACAGGTGAGGTCTGAGCAGGACGCCTTGGCGTTCCGGAGGTTCGACACCGGTTAAAACGGTTTGTTAAACGTTGAATGAGAAATGTTCCAACCGACCGACAGTTTCATCCCGACGCTCCGACTCGGTTTAACGTCCTTACGCAAACAGCGAGTCCAAACTTTTAGAAACCCGAACAGAACCGGTCGGAACCAGCGGGCTGTCAGGTGTCCTTACCGTGGCGAGGACAGGATGGATCAACACGCAGTTAGTCTGGAGACTCTGAGAATCTACGTTCGTCTTCTGTGGGCGGGGTCACAGTTCCAGCCTCCGAGCGCGTGCACGTGCGTGCCACTGATAAGAGAAGATCCATTTAATCAATCACAATTCAGTTTGAATAAAGTCTGAGTTTAATCTTAAAAAGTTCTAAACACAGAGATGGTTCGGAAAATATGTTCAACCTAAAGTTTCAACAAAGATGTTAAAAGTTTTGAAGGTTTGAAAAGTTTTAACGTTTATAAAGAATTTAAAGGTTTTAAGCGTTTTTAAAGTCATACTTATCTCCACATGTCAATAAAGTTGTCTCCTAAACAGAAAACAGTTCAGTAAACTGGGACATTTAGTTCAGGTTTTGACACATTTTATCTAGATGCTTCTTCACATTCAGCTCAGTTTCAGTCATGTTGAGATGTTTATTCTATAAACTGGAAACTAAAAACCAAATTGTTTCTTTATACATATAAAGTTAAATAAATATTCAAAAATCTGCCTGTAATAACAACCAGAACATTTAATGAAGATGAGTTTTATTAGAAATTATCTTTTTTAAAGAATCATAAAAAGCAAAATTTTACATAAAGGCTAAAACAAAACAAAAAACAAGATTTGTTTAAACACAAGACAGTTTAAAATATGTCAGTAAAACTCAAAGACGTCTCTTAATTTAACTTTTACATATAAAATCTCAGTAAAAAGGTTTTTAAAAAACAACAAAAAAACTGTTATTTGTTCATTTTTTTGCCCCGCTGATTGCAAACAGTTCTTTAAAAGTCTTCAGAACACTGAAAATGTTTAAAATCTATCCCACATCTGGAAGTACAGGAACTTTCTCAACCTTAGAAACCTAAACATCTGTTTCAGATTCGTGTTTTTATTTCACACGTTCATCTAATTTAAACAGCTCGTATCACTGAGAACTGCTTATGCCTCTGTCACAGGACAGACAGTAAGACCTGTGGTGATGCATGACACATTAAATCGATCGGTTTGGCCGCTAGACCTGCACTATCATATGTACATTAAATCTGGGGTTACCGTGGCAACACGGCTCACAAAAAGCATATTGGAGATGCCCTACAGCATCAGCTGTCAGATATAATTTATCAAACTGACTGAGTTAAATATCAGAAATGCTCTATCATGGTTCTATGGTGTTTTGGGTTACCATGGCAACAGAATTCAAAGTTATGCCTTTTTTCAAACTTAAGCTGTGCTTAAACTTTAGCAGACTTGAGCTCATTAATTCATCTTTTTCAGCTGCATTTAGCTAATTCTGCTTCCTTAAAGTCATTCAGCAGGATAATTCAGCTGATTCAGCTCTCAACTATCACACCAATATTTCCACAGGAAATGCAATTCTTCTAGTTATCATATAACATTTGACATAACAGTCATTATTCCTGGATTATACACACTGTGGAACCAGCTGTCTGGAACCCAAAACCAGGAAACAGAGGTTTTGTGAAAGCTGTGTAGATAGTGTGAAGATGGATCAGTGACTTAGAGGAAACTTTATAAAAGGACAAAGTACCAGCAGGACAGTCCAGATACACAGCCACTCTGCTGGAGACGGAGCGGAACACGGCTCGTTTCCTTTCATTGTGCCAGACAGAGAAACCATTTCTATTAGAGCATTCCAGACTCCAGGACAGACTGTTCCATCCAAACTTACAGTCATCACTATCTCCTCCCCTTCTGATTCCCCCGTAACTCACAGATATGGAAACATCCCCTTTCCACTCCACCTCCCAGTAAGAGCGGCCAGTGAGGCTGTTTCTACACAGCAACTGATAAAAGGTGCTGAATCTGTCTGGATGGTCACAATATTGCTGCTTTGATTTCACCAGTTCCACCATCTTGTTGTTCTCAGACAGTTTAAGGTTCCTGTTTACTGTGTCCAAGTTCAGCTGAAGGTCACAGACATCTGTTAGTGAGAAAGACACAGTACTTATGATGCCCTTTCCTGCCATTCCAAGATGTTTGAATAACAATCACAACCAAAAAGCTAACTGTCTCATGTTTTGGCTCCATGAGTCAAACTTACACTTCCACAGACCAGGTTTTAACCTCCTCGCTCCACCGTGGTTTATTCTGCAGACAGGAAAAGGTAATATTTAAGATCGTAACATTTGTAGGCCCAGAAAGATGATAGATGTGCTGAGAAAGTACATTTTGAGAAAGTTATTCTGATGAAAGTTTCTGCAGAAATATTTGGCATGCAGACAGGCGTGGGAGAAAGAATGTCAGAAAGAGACAGATAAATTGAACATAAGAATGAAGCAGGTGGAGACATGAAAATAACTTCTAAAAACCTTCACAGCAAATAAAAGATAATATAGAGTTGACGTTTGTTAGAGACTTATTGCAATAAGTGCATTCTTTCTCCTGCAGAATAAACATCATGTTACTACATTTTATGACCACCATGTTTGATTCTCTTTGATAAACTTTTCCACCACACACTTTACAAGAAAGTTCTGAGTCGACCCTGAAGTGGCTCATTTTCTTTTATATGACATCAGAATTATGTCAAAAGTACAGAGAACAATTTCTTTAACTCTGCGTGGATATTATCTACTCGCACAAGCAGTTTCTTTCCTCGCACAAGTGGAAATTCAAATGGGCTTTTATTTATTTTTTCAATTAATATTATTGTATAATAGAATTTCTGTCTTGGTGTTCATGCCAATTATCATTGGGATTAATAAAGTAGATCTGAATCTGAATTTAAGCTAATGAGTAAAAATCAAAGCTGCATGATGGTGCAGTTAGTATAGCATTGTTGTCTTTCTGCAAGAAGGTACTGGGTTCAAAACGATGACAAAACTTTCCTGCATGTTCTCCATGTACAGGTGTGGGTTTTCTACAAGGACTCTGGTTTCCTTTCACAGACCAAAAACATGCATGATAGATTAATAGACAACTTTAGATTGGCCCTTGGTGTGTATACAAAGTTATTAGTTTCTGTGTGGCCCTGTAATGGACTGGTAACCTGTCCAGGTGCAACCCCTCCCTTCGCCCAATGAATGCTGGAGACAGACAAGAACCCCTTTCACAATCAAGGACTTGATAATACCTGATTACTGATAAAAATATATTTAAAAATGAGCTTCTTGACACCAAAACTCAATTAAATTGGCCCGTCTTGTGTGTCATCGTCTATCTGTACCTGAGAGAGTCCAGTTTACAGTGTGGATCAGCAAGTCCAGTAGTAAAAACTCGGATTCCTGGGTCTCTGGGGTGATTGTAGCTCAGGTCCAGCTCTCTCAGGTGAGAGGGGTTGATTTCCAGAGCCGAAGCCAGAGAAATACAGCCTTCTTTTGTGATCAAACAACCTGACAGACTGAAATTGAAAAAACACAATCAACTCAAAAACACAAAGTAAGTTTCTACAGATGATCAACATCTGCAGAAACAGAATGTAACTGATTAACAACTAGTCCTGTCTTCACCTGAGATGTTCGAGTTTTGAGTCTTGACTCTTCAGCCCAGAAGACAGAAGCTTCACTCCTGAATCTGTCAGGTCATTGTTGCTCAGGTCCAACTCTCTCAAATTACAGAACTGGGAACTGAGAACTGAAGCCAGAGAACCACAGCCTTTTGCTGAGACCAGACAAACTGCCAGACTGAGGGTGAAAAAAAACATGATCAGTACAAGAAGAGTGAAAAGTCTCCTAAACATCTCCAAGCACTGGATGTAACTGATCAACAACCATCCTTACTTCAGACTTTCTAGTTTTGAATGTTGGCTCATCAGCCCTGCAGCCAGAAGCTTTACTCCTGAGTCTTGCAAGTAATTTTTACTCAAGTTCAGCTTCACCAGATTGCAGAAAGCTGAGCTGAGAATGGAGGCAAGAAAAGCACAACCTTCCTCAGCGATGGAACAATCTGAAAGGCTAAGATGGTTAAAAAGGTCAGAAATACAGGAAGCAAAAGGGAAAGGTCTCAAAATGCTGAACATGAACTGGATTTAACTGATTAACAAGCACTACTTCAGAGTTTCCACTTTTGAGTGCTGGCTTATGAGTCCAGCCAACAGAAGCTTTACTCCTGAGTCTTGCAGGTTGTTGTGACTCAGGTCCAGGTTTCTCAGATTGGAGTACCGGGAGCTGAGAGCTGAAGCCAGAAAAGTACAGCCTTCTTCTGAGAGCTGACAGTCTTTCAAACTAAAGTTGGAAAAACACAATAAACCAAAATAACCTCAAAAAGAAGAAATTTAGATATTGAACAGCAGCTCCAGACCAACAACCAGCTGTGCACCAACCTGAGCGTTTCCACTTGTGTGTGTTCACTCTTCAAACCACTTGCTAGAAGTTTAATTCCTGGGTCTTGTAGGTCATTGTGACTCAAGTCAAATTCTCTCAGATTAGAGCAATGGGAGATCAGAACTGAAGACAGAGAAACACAACTTTCCTCTGTTATCAGACAACCTGAAAGACTGGAGAGAGAAACATGTCAAAGGCAAATCAAACATACAAAGTCTCAGCTGGCAGGATTTGATTGGTCAACAATGGTGTCTCCTCATCTGGGAGGAGCAATAATATTGTTGGTCAATTAAATTACCTCAGAACTTCAAGTCTACATTGTGAATGTTTCAGTCCATCTGAAAGCAGCTTCACTCCTGAATCCTGCAAGTTGTTGTTGGTCAGATCCAGTTCTCTAAGACTGGAGGACTCGGATCTCAGAACTAATGACAACACTTGACAGCTTGTTTCTGAAAGGTTACAACAGCTCAGCCTAAAAGGGAAGAAGTTTAAGATTAATACAAATAAAATGTTGAATTTGTCATTTGTTTCAAAGTGAACAGTGGACCCTACAGAGCTTTGTTGGAGGCTTTGACCACTGGCAGCAGCCTCAGAAGAGCCTCTTCTGAAGCAGAATATTTCTTTAGGTCAAAAATGTTCAGATCCTCTTTTGATAGCAGCAGAACAAAAGTTAGAGCCGACCACTGAGCAGGAGACAGTTTATCTGTGGACAGACTTCCAGATCTCAGGAACTGTTGGATCTCCTCCATCAGAGAGTGATCGTTCAGTTCATTCAGGCAGTGGAACAGATTGATGCTCTTCTCTGGAGACACGTACTCATTGATCAACTTCTTGATGTACTGAACTGTTTTCTGATTGGTATGGGAGTGGGTTTCTGTTTGGTTAATCAGGTCTCGCAGAAGAATTTGATTGGAAGGCAAAGAAAGACCCAGGAGGAAGCGGAGGAACAAATCCAGGTGTCCATTTGGACTATGGGAAGCCTTGTAGACAGCATACTGATTGAGATAATCTAAATCAGGTTTTTTAGCCATTTCAGATTTAACTTGTTCTTCAACCATCAGGTTGACACCAGAGTTGATGAAGGTCAGATGGACATAAAGAGCAGCCAGAAACTCCTGAACACTCAGATGGATGAAGCAGAACATCTTGTCCTGGTACAGTCCTCTCTCCTCTTTAAAGATCTGTGTGAAGACTCCTGAGTAAACTGAAGCTGCTCTGATATCGATGCCGCACTCTGTCAGGTCTGATTCATAGAAGATCAGGTTTCCTTTCTGCAGCTGATCAAACGCCAGTTTTCCCAGAGACTCGATCATGTTTTTGTTGTCTGGGCTCCATTGGGAATCTGTCTCAGCTCCTCCATCAAACTTCAGCTGCTTCACTTTGGTCTGAACCACCAGGAAGTAGATGTACATCTCAGTCAGGGTCTTGGGCAGGTCTTCTTTATCTCTGGTTTGCAGCACTTTCTCCAGGACTGTAGCAGTGATCCAGCAGAAGACCGGGATGTGACACATGATGTAGAGGCTTCGAGATGTCTTCAAGTGGGATATGATCCTGTTGGCCTGCTCCTCATTTTCAAATTTCTTCCTGATGTACTCGTCCTTCTGTGGGTCAGTGAACCCTCGGATCTCTGTCACCATGGTAACAAACTCAGCAGGGATCTGATTGGCTGCTGCAGGTCTTGAGGTTATCCAGAGACGAGCTGAAGGAAGCAGTTTCCCCCTGATGAGGTTTGTTAGTAGAACATCTACTGAGGTGGACTCTGTAGCATCAGTCAGGATCTCGTTGTTGTGGAAGTCCAGAGGAAGTCGACACTCGTCCAGACCATCAAAGATGAACAAGACCTGGAACTCTTCAAACCTGCAGATTCCTGTTTCTATGGTTTCACTAAAGAAATGATGAACAAGTTCAACCAAACTGAACTTCTTGTCTTTCAGCAGATTCAGCTCTCTGAAGGTGAATGGAAACAGGAAGTGGATGTCCTGGTGGGTTTTATCTTCAGCCCAGTCCAGAGTGAACTTCTGTGTTAGGACTGTTTTTCCAATGCCGGCCACGCCCTTTGTCATCACTGTTCTGATTGGTTCATCTCTTCCAGGTGGGAGTTTAAAGATCTCTTCAGGTCTGATAGTTGTTTCTGGTCTGTGTTGTTTCCTGGATGTTGTTTCAATCTGTCTGATCTCGTGTTCTTCATTGACCCCTCCAGCCCCGCCCTCTGTGATGTAGAGCTCTGTGTAGATCTGGTTCAGAAGGGTTGGATTTCCTGCTTTTGCAATCCCCTCAAATAAATAGTGGAACTTCTTCTTGAAGTTAGTTTGAAGTTTTCGATGACAAACTGCAGGAAAAAATTCTAAATGAGAAAAAGAAAGTTTAAAAGATTTTGCAGTAAAACATTTCCTCAAAGATGAAAGTATAATAATAATAATATATCCTGATTTTTAAAGACATTAGTAAATGAGCTATACATATCCAGAATCTTCAAAAGAATCCTCTTACTGCTTTGCAGAGAGTCAGCCAACTCCTCATTTTTCATTTTCCTCAGAAAGTGGAGAGTGATCTTCAGAAATGAATCTCTGCTGGCGTTTTCTTCACCTTCATCCTCTATGCGACTTTCTGATTTTTTTTTAGATTCTGGACACATGATTTTCTTCATTCTGTTTAATTCTTGCTTGACAAAATGAACAATGTTTTTCTCCAGCATCTGTGACAAAGAAATAAAAAAAAAAACATTTTTTAAATTTGAAAATGAGTGTAATTCCAGATCCACAGCCATGGGAAGAAAATATTCCAACCTCTTTTAATTCTAGGGGTTTCATTATACCTCTATGATACTAGACTGTGGCAGGCAGGAAACCTCACCTGGAGAAGAATTGAACTACAACAACATTTAATTTCTCTTTTGGGGTTAATAATGTCTTTTTGATTTGATTCCCTTTTCCATGGGATCAATAGATACTTTTACCATCTTATCTTCTGCTAAGTAAAACATGATAATTTACTCAGTAATTAAACTAAAACTGGGCTGTAAAAGAAAGTCTTGTTTGTTTCCATGGTCTTATCAGAAAGCTGATCAGAAGATTACAATTTTCCATTCATCTTTGTTTAACATCTAGCTGAAAGGTGAACACGTATGTTTTTGGATCGTATGTGTTGTTTACATTTCAGATAATTTGTAAATTTATTTCTTTTATGTTAGCAAGTTTTGGAGTGAGCTAGCATGCTGATGCTACCTCTTGCAAAGGGTTAAACATTGTATACGAAGTAAATGATTTTATGTTATGATTTCAGCTCTTACAGTGTGTCTATGGTTAACTGTGAATATATAGGTTGGAAACCCCCATCACAGTCCATCAGTTGTGATCAGTTGTGAGTGCATCGTCTGAAAAAAGTCCAGCTGGAATGCTACACTTTCCTCCCATCTGTAAGTACTATGCTAACACTGAACTTTGTTTCCAATATCACTGCTACAACTTGCTTGTGTTTCCACCCATTGACTCTGGCCTTTTCCCCAACACAGAATAGCAAGAGTTCCCGTTACAAAGATCCTGTGTTCCCACAGACAGCTCACTTTGCACCTGCTCAATAAATCTTTTAACTTCCAGAACAGTCTCCACTCTTTGTTCTGTGCATTCTCGAGTCTTTTCCATGCCTGAAACATTACAAGATCATTAATTGCAGAAGATGGTGAAAGTGTCTATTGATCAGATGGAAAAAGGAACAATGTATTAGGAATTATATGGTAAGAGCCTGGTAACGCCATGGTAACAAACAAGACTTCCTTTCACAGTGCAGTTTCAGCTTACTTACTGAGTAAATATTAAGAACATCTGCAAGAACATACCCAGTATTTAAGATGTACTAGGATCCTAGAGGAAAACTGTTCCTGCAGGTGTAGGGGGTTGTTACAGGTAAGTACAAGGTAAATGCTTAAAAAACTCTGAAAGGCATATAAGAAAAGGTAATTTATTGGAAGGTACTATCTTAATTTTAGTTATTACCAATCTAAACTGGTCACAACCTAACTGAGTTGATGGGTAATAGTGGAGGTTTTTTTGGTCCACATGTGCTTTGTAGACTTCGTGAAGGCTTACATCTGAGTCCCCTAGGACATTCTGTGTGTGTGTGTGGGGGGGGGGTGGTGGCTACTTATACGGGGTATTTCTATCGGCTATTTGGTCCTTGTGAAACCAAAGCAAAATCTACAGTATATCCACATTCTCTGCAATAAATCAAGTTTGTTCCCTGTGCAGGCTGGACTTCATCAGGGATGCCTGTTTGTGGTGCTCATGGACAGGATCTATAGGATTAGATGTGGTGAGGAAGGAGTCTGGTTTGGGAAAATCATGTTCTCATCCCTGCTTTTTGTGGATGGTGTGATTCTGTTGGTATTTTTGAGTCAGTAAGATAAAGAAACTCCTACAGTTCAGATGAAACTGTACAAACCAACTCATGCTAGCAGAGTTTTTAACTCTTTAACAACACAAGTTCAGTTTTGTTTTTAATTAATAAGTCATGACTTGTTGGAATCTGTTGTGTGCTTTTAAACACTTTGTTAGATCTGAATGACTTTCGAAACCTGGTAAAAATCAGATTATTTGTTATTCTATTCTGAAATATAAAACCCTGGAACTGAAATAGGAGGAACTTTCTTTTCCCATGACTGTGTGTGTAAATTAAATAGAGCACCAAGAACAGAACCAGAACCGAACAGCTAAAAAAGCTGAACTGAACTGCAACAATCATTTCAATCATAAATACGATTATGTATCAGTTTATTGTAGCTTCTCTGAGTCTGACACTACGGATCACTGCTTCACATGCTGGACGTTGTTTATTAAAGTGACGTGTAAAATGAGTCTCACCTTAAAAGTGAAATCCAGATCTGCTGGATGTGACTGAGAAGTGAAAACCTTTGAGCTTTTCTGGCCAAAACTGTAAAACATTCATTTCAGTTCATTAAACACTTCATATTTACCCTCAAATGAAATATACAAACAAAAACTTGTATTTTTTATTTAAGATGTATGTTTAGTGTTTAAAGGGGATAAAGTAGCATCCTACTCTCTGTAGCCAGATTTGTGTTCATCACTGAATGTTAGTGGTTCAATCATAGAACGGTCACTCCTTAAAGACACAGAACTGGGTTGAGGAAAGGTTCGTCTCTGCTGAGGGAATCTGACAAAAACACAACCACCATAAACATGTA
>SSNP01000161.1:671225-696267 GCA_006937955.1 Pachypanchax playfairii
TTCCAATGCCGGCCACGCCCTTTGTCATCACTGTTCTGATTGGTTCATCTCTTCCAGGTGGGAGTTTAAAGATCTCTTCAGGTCTGATAGTTGTTTCTGGTCTGTGTTGTTTCCTGGATGTTGTTTCAATCTGTCTGATCTCGTGTTCTTCATTGACCCCTCCAGCCCCGCCCTCTGTGATGTAGAGCTCTGTGTAGATCTGGTTCAGAAGGGTTGGATTTCCTGCTTTTGCAATCCCCTCAAATAAATAGTGGAACTTCTTCTTGAAGTTAGTTTGAAGTTTTCGATGACAAACTGCAGGAAAAAATTCTAAATGAGAAAAAGAAAGTTTAAAAGATTTTGCAGTAAAACATTTCCTCAAAGATGAAAGTATAATAATAATAATATATCCTGATTTTTAAAGACATTAGTAAATGAGCTATACATATCCAGAATCTTCAAAAGAATCCTCTTACTGCTTTGCAGAGAGTCAGCCAACTCCTCATTTTTCATTTTCCTCAGAAAGTGGAGAGTGATCTTCAGAAATGAATCTCTGCTGGCGTTTTCTTCACCTTCATCCTCTATGCGACTTTCTGATTTTTTTTTAGATTCTGGACACATGATTTTCTTCATTCTGTTTAATTCTTGCTTGACAAAATGAACAATGTTTTTCTCCAGCATCTGTGACAAAGAAATAAAAAAAAAAACATTTTTTAAATTTGAAAATGAGTGTAATTCCAGATCCACAGCCATGGGAAGAAAATATTCCAACCTCTTTTAATTCTAGGGGTTTCATTATACCTCTATGATACTAGACTGTGGCAGGCAGGAAACCTCACCTGGAGAAGAATTGAACTACAACAACATTTAATTTCTCTTTTGGGGTTAATAATGTCTTTTTGATTTGATTCCCTTTTCCATGGGATCAATAGATACTTTTACCATCTTATCTTCTGCTAAGTAAAACATGATAATTTACTCAGTAATTAAACTAAAACTGGGCTGTAAAAGAAAGTCTTGTTTGTTTCCATGGTCTTATCAGAAAGCTGATCAGAAGATTACAATTTTCCATTCATCTTTGTTTAACATCTAGCTGAAAGGTGAACACGTATGTTTTTGGATCGTATGTGTTGTTTACATTTCAGATAATTTGTAAATTTATTTCTTTTATGTTAGCAAGTTTTGGAGTGAGCTAGCATGCTGATGCTACCTCTTGCAAAGGGTTAAACATTGTATACGAAGTAAATGATTTTATGTTATGATTTCAGCTCTTACAGTGTGTCTATGGTTAACTGTGAATATATAGGTTGGAAACCCCCATCACAGTCCATCAGTTGTGATCAGTTGTGAGTGCATCGTCTGAAAAAAGTCCAGCTGGAATGCTACACTTTCCTCCCATCTGTAAGTACTATGCTAACACTGAACTTTGTTTCCAATATCACTGCTACAACTTGCTTGTGTTTCCACCCATTGACTCTGGCCTTTTCCCCAACACAGAATAGCAAGAGTTCCCGTTACAAAGATCCTGTGTTCCCACAGACAGCTCACTTTGCACCTGCTCAATAAATCTTTTAACTTCCAGAACAGTCTCCACTCTTTGTTCTGTGCATTCTCGAGTCTTTTCCATGCCTGAAACATTACAAGATCATTAATTGCAGAAGATGGTGAAAGTGTCTATTGATCAGATGGAAAAAGGAACAATGTATTAGGAATTATATGGTAAGAGCCTGGTAACGCCATGGTAACAAACAAGACTTCCTTTCACAGTGCAGTTTCAGCTTACTTACTGAGTAAATATTAAGAACATCTGCAAGAACATACCCAGTATTTAAGATGTACTAGGATCCTAGAGGAAAACTGTTCCTGCAGGTGTAGGGGGTTGTTACAGGTAAGTACAAGGTAAATGCTTAAAAAACTCTGAAAGGCATATAAGAAAAGGTAATTTATTGGAAGGTACTATCTTAATTTTAGTTATTACCAATCTAAACTGGTCACAACCTAACTGAGTTGATGGGTAATAGTGGAGGTTTTTTTGGTCCACATGTGCTTTGTAGACTTCGTGAAGGCTTACATCTGAGTCCCCTAGGACATTCTGTGTGTGTGTGTGGGGGGGGGGTGGTGGCTACTTATACGGGGTATTTCTATCGGCTATTTGGTCCTTGTGAAACCAAAGCAAAATCTACAGTATATCCACATTCTCTGCAATAAATCAAGTTTGTTCCCTGTGCAGGCTGGACTTCATCAGGGATGCCTGTTTGTGGTGCTCATGGACAGGATCTATAGGATTAGATGTGGTGAGGAAGGAGTCTGGTTTGGGAAAATCATGTTCTCATCCCTGCTTTTTGTGGATGGTGTGATTCTGTTGGTATTTTTGAGTCAGTAAGATAAAGAAACTCCTACAGTTCAGATGAAACTGTACAAACCAACTCATGCTAGCAGAGTTTTTAACTCTTTAACAACACAAGTTCAGTTTTGTTTTTAATTAATAAGTCATGACTTGTTGGAATCTGTTGTGTGCTTTTAAACACTTTGTTAGATCTGAATGACTTTCGAAACCTGGTAAAAATCAGATTATTTGTTATTCTATTCTGAAATATAAAACCCTGGAACTGAAATAGGAGGAACTTTCTTTTCCCATGACTGTGTGTGTAAATTAAATAGAGCACCAAGAACAGAACCAGAACCGAACAGCTAAAAAAGCTGAACTGAACTGCAACAATCATTTCAATCATAAATACGATTATGTATCAGTTTATTGTAGCTTCTCTGAGTCTGACACTACGGATCACTGCTTCACATGCTGGACGTTGTTTATTAAAGTGACGTGTAAAATGAGTCTCACCTTAAAAGTGAAATCCAGATCTGCTGGATGTGACTGAGAAGTGAAAACCTTTGAGCTTTTCTGGCCAAAACTGTAAAACATTCATTTCAGTTCATTAAACACTTCATATTTACCCTCAAATGAAATATACAAACAAAAACTTGTATTTTTTATTTAAGATGTATGTTTAGTGTTTAAAGGGGATAAAGTAGCATCCTACTCTCTGTAGCCAGATTTGTGTTCATCACTGAATGTTAGTGGTTCAATCATAGAACGGTCACTCCTTAAAGACACAGAACTGGGTTGAGGAAAGGTTCGTCTCTGCTGAGGGAATCTGACAAAAACACAACCACCATAAACATGTACAAGTTACAAGATGCTCCATCAAAAGAACTGGACTGAAATCATAAAAAAGGGCTGTGAAGTAAAATATATGTAAGTACAGAATGCAGCCCCCCCCCCACTGATTGACTGGATAAACATAAACAACTTACGCTGTTTTAAAAGGAGCTTGTTCTTTCTGATTCAAAGGTTTTACCACTGACTGGTTACTCTTCATTGACACGCTGCTGGATCCAGATTTGTGTCCATCATTGAATGTTAGTGGTTCATCTATAGAACGGTCATTCCTTAAAGACACAGAGCTGGGTTGAGGAAAGGTTCGTCTCTGCTGAGGGAATCTGACAAAAACACAACCACCATAAACATGTAGAAGTTACAAGATGCTGGTTTAGTGAAGGGTTTGCTGTGCGCTGATGTAAATAATAATTATCTCACTCATTGGATTTGCTGTGGTCCTCATGTTCCCCATGCAGGCTGGACCTAAAGGGAGGGGTTCCCTTCTTCCTGTCCCCCAAGTGACTCATGCCTTTAAATAAATACAACATGTACAAGGCTGATTATTATAGTATGACTGGGTGTGTATACCTGTTAGTAAGGTGTTCATAAAGTCATCCTCAAGTTATCTTAAGATTTACAATCCAGTGTTTTATGTCACCTGGTTAAATATTAAACCACCTTAACTGACTTTCCTTTTCGAAATATTGAATTTATCTGATAGTTTATTTTACAACTTGACAGACTTAATCAGATCTTTATATTTTATCTTCATTCAGTTCAAGACATGAATTCAACAAAAACTTTTACACTTTTATACAAGTTCAAATAGATAAATACTTGTTGAAAAAGTAAAAACCCAGAGATTAACAGGCCTTCTAATAAAAAAAACCAAATATTCTAGAACAGTCCATCATTTGATTTGATCATTTATTTTAACATTTTTATTCTTTTATTTTTTGCACGTTATAGTAAAAACATCTTAATTTTAGCCTCAACAGAACTGAAGTTTTCTTTCTTTTGCATTCTTGGCAGATTCATTCTAACAGTAACAATGTGACTCTGTTCTCAGATCAGCTTCACACCCTGCAAGACAAACATGAAGGTTTTTACCTTCTGATGAAGAAAATGATCTCACATGAGGCCGAGAAGTCGAGATTAGATGAATCAACAGCAGAAAGAACCAACGTGACGGACAGCCTGAAGTCTGTCTCACATCTGAACTTCAAGAGGAAAACCTGATTTAATCGCAATCAAACATTTACAGACTTTATGAGTTGACTCGATGCACATCTGAACTTCAAAACCTGATGTCATCGACCTTTGGAATTCAGATCTTTATTATCGGTGGTATAAATATAAAATAAACACAAATTAAATTTGTGTTTGGTGGACTGTCTCTTTATTGTAACATGACTTAGTAAAATAAACCCTGTTTTTCCTCTTAAATAAAGGAGCTGAGTTTGTGTTCTGCACATTAAAAACCTGCCTAATGGTGTTTGGTGTCATTTATTGGTTGAAATCTGAAGAAATTAAACATAATTGTTTTATAAATGTATTCATTTAACAAAAAGGAGCCTTAGTGCTCAAAGTGTTCAACAGGAAGCATCAACATGAATAACATCTGGATAGAAAGCCTAAAGGAACAAGCCCCGCCTCTTAATGTAAACAAATGGTACATTCCTCTTATCATTGTTCAAGTGTTGATCCACATGGTTCTTATCCTGCTGATGGATGAAAAAAAATCATTTTCTTTTACATTTAGTTGTAATTAGTGCTAAAAAAACAACATCATTATTGTGAGCAGGTGAGTGGGTGGGACTTTCTTGGTGCTCTGGACAGAGGTGGAGATACCAGGTGTGCATGTTGTTCATGCTGATAGTCAGGACTGCAGAACATGTACATGGTATGATGGATGAGTTGGACTGGCCCGGGACTGAATTATTGTCTTCAGGAGACAAACTAAAAACCGTGAGAGGCTGAAACGGGTCGTTCCTTATTGTCTGATGTGCAGAAAAATATCAGCTGAGACCCAAAAACTGCATTTAATAACTTTTAAATAAAAAAATAAGCTGTGATAAATTCTTCATCTCTGAACATCATCCTGTCCCACTATGATCTGATCCATATTCTCACATGCTGCAGGTTTCTACTCTCACAGCAAGTCGAGCTGTGTGGAGTTTTCTACACAAATACGTGTGAAAGGTACGGTGGCTCAGGGGGTCCAACAAGTTTACCATTCAGTCAAATTACCTGCAGATTCTATGGATTTCAGCAGCTTGATGTTCTGATGAGTTCATTATAGTGTCTGACACACAAATAAATAAAATAAAGATAAAACGTGTCTGTTGTTGTTTTGATACAAAGAAAATAAAAAGTCCATCTTTGTTTTCGGCTGTTTATTAGGACTTTATGTTGTTGGCATCATCTTACACAAATATAATCTGACAGTTTTAGTTCTTCTGTGAAACGGAACAAATGTTTTCTGAGGTCATACAAACATTTCATTCATCTAATACACACATGCACACGCGCGTGCACACACACACACTTTTACATGAGATCAAATAAATAGGAGGAAGAGCTCATCAGACTGTTACAGTGGTGGACCGAGTGAGGAAGAGGATACAGATCAGTGGTCATATACAGTCACATGTTCAAACCTGCCCATGTACCTCTGAGCAAACACACGTTAGTTATTAGATCAATAACAAACAAACAAATAAAAAACCTGTTCAGTTCCATTAAAATCACATAAAGGCACAAAATGAAAACAAATATATTAATAAGATAAATTATCAGATTATAAACTGAAACGTGACCAGAATTATCCCACCACATAAATATGTTCTTTATAACAGTAAATTATTTCTCATGAAATAAAAAAAAATACATTCATATTTTATTAATTTATTCACAATTTAATTTTTTTTAGTATTTTTCAGTCTAAAATGATGTTCTGGTTTTGGTTCTGAAAAGGTCCAGATTTTTCTGCAGACCATCACAAGATGACACTAAAACTTCTATGTTGTAGTTTACAGCAAGATTTGGCAAAAACATGTTTCATATGATCTAAGTATGTTCTAGATACATGACCCCGCCCACCCCAAACAGGAAGTAGTAGATAGATAAAAAGGATGATTAATAATTTCTCTGTCAGTGATTCGGGGATTTGAACCTGTTAGCGGTGGAAACGTTTCAGCTCTTTATTATTTGTTTGAATTTTATTCCTAATTAAGAAACATTCAGAACAACCAAGTCCCTTTATTGTCCCCCCCTCCCCCCTCCCCCCTCCCCCTCCCATTTGTCTCCCATTTCTGAGAATTTGACTCAGGAAACTAAACTGAAATGTTTCCAAACACCCACGACGACTCGATGACTATTTCAGAGAAAATTTGTCTTGTGAAATAATCAAATATTTAAAATTCCAACAACATGACAGCGAGACCCAACTGAATATGATCTCTGTTGTGACATAACAACTGGAATATTTCTACGTTTTATCCTGAAACATCAGATTCAAACTATCGTCTCATGATTGACTTGTTTTAGTTACGTTGATCTGCACACGATGCTTTAACATGTAACATGTTACATGTCTCAAACATGTTAGAATTCAGTCTGTTTTTTGAACTGCAGGAATCTTTTAGTGTTTTTACAGGAAACATCTCACATCACATGACACGCTGTACAAAACAGAAAATATTTACAGATGTGTGGAGGTTGATCAACAGCTGGGAGTCTCATCACAACAACTCCACGTTAGAATAAACATCATCATGCTTTAATTATTGTGTAGCAGCAAGAATTTGTGTCTTTGGATTTTTTGGCTTTTTCATGTAACACGGTGTAAAAAACCGAGTGTATAATATTTACATCGTCTCCTCGTGCTGCTGGTTCCTGCCGTGGAACTCGGGTTTCTCAGACTCTTCAACCTGTTTTTCTATCTCTGGTTGTCTGAAGACAGACGTGTGACCTGACGTTTTATTTTGATGAAGTAGATTTTTTAATTTTGGCTCTGGAACTTTTCTCTCAGATTTTTCACCAAGTTCTTCTGTCCGACCTCCGTCTTCAGTCTGGAGACCGATCTTGGTTTCTGGGTCTCGTTGGGTTCACTAGAGGCTGTTGCTGTTTTTACAGACTCATGAGGTCTCGTCGGCTCGGTTCTGGATTTTGCTTCCTCCCTCTGTTTGTATTCTTCGGAGTCTTGATAGGCCCGGCAGCGGTCGATGACGGCCATGATGGAGATCTTCTCTCTGCTGGTTGGAGAACGGATCTGGACGTAGCTGTCGTCTTCTTCTGCTTTGGTTTCTTTGGCTGTTTTCTCTGGTTCTGGAAGCTTCTCCATGACTATCATCTTGTGTTCTGAGTCATCTGTTAGTTGCGCCTCCGCTGCGATGTAATAACCATCGGGAGGGGTCTCCTCCTGCAGCCTCTGCAGCTCACTCATTTGTGCTCCACTCAATCGAGGGTCCAGAGAATTGGCTCTCTGCAGCCGCGCGCTGTGCTCCTCCTGACCTTCACCCTGACCTTCACCCTGAGCGTCTGGAGGTTTGTGTGGAGCCACGCTGCAGGACGCTCCATCAGCAGTCAGCGAGCTGCTGGAGTGTCTCCTCAGACCTCCTTCAAACATGTGCTCTGGGATGGAGCGACTCCGGTTCACTGGGCTCTTCTGAGACCGACCGCCAATAGAGTATCTGGACCGGAGCTCACGAACATCAGGCCAGTTGAAGTTCTCCATGGGGGTGGGGGGGCTGCAAGAGGTAGTTCGGCCTGGTGAGAAGCCCCTGGAGGTGTAGACAAGACCGGGGGCTGGAAACTGGGTGTGGTCTACGGGGCTCAGGGGCAGAGAGGTGGACTGTTTATTAGAAACCAGAGGAAGAGTCAGGTGTGATTTACCTGCAGAAGACAGATCAACACATCAGATTTAATTAGAAATGCAGCGAAAACCTTTTCACAGTCTGTCAGACCTTCTGATAAGATCCTCATAAATAAACTAAGAAACATGTTACTCAGATAATGAGACTGTTACAAACAGGTTTGATTGTGTTGTTTAAAAGAAGATCAGTCATCTGAAGGCAGGACAGGCTCGGACAGAGCAGGACGGAGTATCTGCTCACATCACGCAGAGAACACGTCAAACTAAAACACAGACTTCATTCACTTCCTTAAATCCATTCTAACCCGTTATCGTCATGCCAACAAGATTACTGCCTGTGAGTTATAAAGATGAAATGTTGGAGACATTTTTAATGGAATTTGACTTGTTTTAGTAAAAAGTTCAGAGTAAAAATACATTTTAAAGCTCTTGATTGACAATAACAATAACAATAATAATAATAATAATAATAATAATAATAATAATAATAATAATAATAATAATAATAATAATAATGAACTCTAGTGTTGAACTCTACCTGTGTTCTCCTTCTCCTCCACCACACAGGACAAAGTCCTCTTCCCGAAGGGGACAACCTGACCTCGTCGTTGGACGACAGGTTTGGTGGTTTTGATCAGCTGACTGTATCGACGGGCCAGAGAAAGGACTTTGCTTTTTGCATTGTCCATGTCGTCCATCGGATCCGAGTCCTGTGCGGGTCTTCCTCCCTCCGCTCTCAGCTGGGCGACTCGAGGAACTGCCGTTTTGAGGATCACCATCTCCTCCCCAAAACATCTGAGTGTGTTCTTCACGTTTCCCATCCGTTTGAGCCCCGAGGTTTTGGTTTTGAGGGGTGAAGGACTCGTGGGGTTCTCTGTGATGGTACTCAGGTCAGACGCTCTACTCTCCAGGTCGCAGCTCTTAGTTGGGGTGAAACAACTGACGCTGGAGGATCTGGGGACTTTTGGAATCTCTCTGGACAGATTATATTCTCTGTCTTCACTTTGGGATCTGGTGATCTGTCGCTCCATGTCCTGCCAGACTTTAATCATTTCAGATGAAGGTCTGAACTCATCGTCTTCAAACACGCTCTGAGACCTGGACCTCTGGTGTTCTCCAGAATCTGTGCTTAATGGGTCAGACTTCAAAGAGTCCAAAGACTGACTAGAAACCATGTGACCAGGGGTCTCTGTAGACAGAGCAGACTGGGAATCTCCTAAAGGAGGATCCAGGCACTCAGATGTAGACGGGTCTGTCTGGTCGGACTCGTCTTTAGGGATGCAGTTGATCCGACTGACTGAACTCCTGACCAGCCCGGTTGGGATGTACGTCAGGCTCTCCCGGCGCTGAAGACTGAAGGTGGAATCCTGATTTCCAGCACTCTCATAATAACTCTTGATTTTGTCAATGAGAATCTGGTCCTGCTTGGACAGAGTGGAGTCCCGTCTCCTCCGAATGCTTCGGCCAGATTCAAAGACGCTGTCATCTCGAGGAGACACCATGGAAAAGTCCGGTCCACTGAAGGTCTCTGCGGGATCTGAAGACATGCTGTTGAGCCTCAGAGGACGGTCGGCTGCTTCGGCGCTGAGGCTGAGGCTGCTGCCGGTCCTGCTGGGTAACCGAGGTGAAGGACAGCTGAGGGACCGGGCGTCATCCTGGACCAGGCTGCTTCTTTTGATGCTGTTGCTGAAGTGCTGAGCGATGACGCTGGCCTTGTCTAGGACAGAGGACGGGAGTATACTGGGAGACTGACACACCTTCTCAGCTGTCCTCTCATCCTCCTCTTCCTCAGAAGATTCTCCGCTGCTCAGGGTCTTTGAATCTGAATCCAGGGTGGTAGAGGAGGGTTCCTCTACAGGATCTGGATCTTCATAGTGCTTCAGATCTTCTGACTTCTGAGGTGAACCCTGATCAGAGGACAGTTCAGGTTCTTCTGTCTTTTCCACTGTCGTCACTTGAGGGAACGTTTCTGCTTGTTGCTGTAAGAAAATATACTAAAGATTAAATCGCACAAGCCAAAACATGAAAACCGTCTGAACATGAAATGTAATAGACCCGGACAGAAAGTAGAACCGTGGTATGTGGTTCCAAAATCCTTCTTAAAACATGATGAGACCAATATTAACCCATAATGCACAGCAGCATATTTAGAGAAAACCAAACAAAGCAAATAAAAACAAACATCTCACATCAGCTGTCAGCACTGTGGCAGAGGGCTGATGATTTGGAGAAAGGGAAGCGTGCACAGGGGAACGTGCACAGGAGAGTATGCACACGGAAACGTGCACAGGAGAGTATGCACACGGGAGCGTGCACTGGGGAGCGTGTACAGGAGAGCGTGCACAGGGGAGCGTGCACAGGGGAGCGTGCACAAGAGAGCGTGCACAAGAGAGCGTGCACAGGGGAGCGTGTATAGGAGAGCGTGCACAGGGGAGCGTGCACAGGGGAGCGTGCACAGGAGAGCGTGTATAAGAGAGCGTGCACAGGGGAGCGTGTATAGGAGAGCGTGCACAGGGGAGCGTGCACAGGAGAGCGTGTATAGGAGAGCGTGTACAGGGGAGTGTGTACAGGAGAGCTTGCACAGGGGAGCGTGTATAGGAGAGCGTGTACAGGAGAGCGTGTACAGGGGAGCGTGCACAGGAGAGCGTGTATAGGAGAGCGTGCACAGGAGAGCGTGTATAGGAGAGCGTGTACAGGAGAGCGTGTATAGGAGAGCGTGTACAGGAGAGCGTGTACAGGAGAGCGTGCACAGGGGAGCGTGTATAGGAGAGCGTGCACAGGGGAGCGTGCACAGGAGAGCGTGTATAGGAGAGCGTGTACAGGGGAGCGTGTACAGGAGAGCGTGTACAGGAGAGCGTGCACAGGGGAGCGTGCACAGGGGAGCGTGCACAGGGGAGCGTGTATAGGAGAGCGTGTACAGGAGAGCGTGCACAGGGGAGCGTGTATAGGAGAGCGTGCACAGGGGAGCGTGCACAGGAGAGTGTGTATAGGAGAGCGTGCACAGGGGAGCGTGTATAGGAGAGCGTGCACAGGGGAGCGTGTAGAGGAGAGCGTGTACAGGAGAGCGTGTACAGGGGAGCGTGCACAGGAGAGCGTGTATAGGAGAGCGTGCACAGGGGAGCGTGTATAGGAGAGCGTGCACAGGGGAGCGTGCACAGGAGAGCGTGTATAGGAGAGCGTGTACAGGGGAGCGTGTACAGGAGAGCGTGCACAGGGGAGCGTGCACAGGGGAGCGTGTATAGGAGAGCGTGTACAGGAGAGCGTGCACAGGGGAGCGTGTATAGGAGAGCGTGCACAGGGGAGCGTGCACAGGAGAGCGTGTATAGGAGAGCGTGTACAGGGGAGTGTGTACAGGAGAGCTTGCACAGGGGAGCGTGTATAGGAGAGCGTGTACAGGGGAGCGTGCACAGGAGAGCGTGTATAGGAGAGCGTGCAAAGGGGAGCGTGTATAGGAGAGCGTGTACAGGGGAGCGTGCACAGGAGAGCGTGTATAGGAGAGCGTGCACAGGGGAGCGTGTATAGGAGAGCGTGTACAGGAGAGCGTGTACAGGAGAGCGTGTACAGGAGAGCGTGCACAGGGGAGCGTGCACAGGGGAGCGTGCACAGGGGAGCGTGTATAGGAGAGCGTGTACAGGAGAGCGTGCACAGGGGAGCGTGTATAGGAGAGCGTGTACAGGAGAGCGTGTACAGGAGAGCGTGTATAGGAGAGCGTGCACAGGAGAGCGTGTATAGGAGAGCGTGTACAGGAGAGCGTGTATAGGAGAGCGTGTACAGGGGAGCGTGCACAGGAGAGCGTGTATAGGAGAGCGTGTACAGGAGAGCGTGTACAGGGGAGTGTGTACAGGAGAGCTTGCACAGGGGAGCGTGTATAGGAGAGCGTGTACAGGGGAGCGTGCACAGGAGAGTGTGTATAGGAGAGCGTGCACAGGGGAGCGTGTATAGGAGAGCGTGTACAGGAGAGCGTGTACAGGGGAGCGTGCACAGGAGAGCGTGTATAGGAGAGCGTGCACAGGGGAGCGTGTATAGGAGAGCGTGCACAGGGGAGCGTGCACAGGGGAGCGTGCACAGGAGAGCGTGTATAAGAGAGCGTGCACAGGGGAGCGTGCATAGGAGAGCGTGCACAGGGGAGCGTGCATAGGCGAGCGTGTACAGGAGAGCGTGCACAGGGGAGCGTGGACAGGGGAGCGTGTATAGGAGAGCGTGTACAGGAGAGCGTGTACAGGAGAGCGTGTACAGGAGAGCGTGTATAGGAGAGCGTGCACAGGAGAGCGTGTATAGGAGAGCGTGTACAGGGGAGCGTGTACAGGGGAGCGTGTATAGGAGAGCGTGCACAGGGGAGCGTGCACAGGGGAGCGTGCACAGGAGAGCGTGCATAGGAGAGCGTGCACAGGGGAGCGTGTAGAGGAGAGCGTGCACAGGGGAGCGTGCACAGGAGAGCGTGTATAGGAGAGCGTGTACAGGAGAGCGTGTATAGGAGAGCGTGCAAAGGGGAGCGTGTATAGGAGAGCGTGTACAGGGGAGCGTGCACAGGAGAGCGTGTATAGGAGAGCGTGCACAGGAGAGCGTGTATAGGAGAGCGTGTACAGGAGAGCGTGTATAGGAGAGCGTGTACAGGAGAGCGTGTACAGGAGAGCGTGCACAGGGGAGCGTGTATAGGAGAGCGTGCACAGGGGAGTGTGCACAGGGGAGCGTGAACAGGGGAGCGTGTATAGGAGAGCGTGCACAGGGGAGTGTGCACAGGAGAGCGTGCACAGGGGAGCGCGTATAGGAGAGCGTGCACAGGGGAGTGTGCACAGGGGAGCGTGCACAGGGGAACT
The DNA here is from genome assembly GCA_006937955.1 of Pachypanchax playfairii. Classification (NCBI taxonomy): domain Eukaryota; kingdom Metazoa; phylum Chordata; class Actinopteri; order Cyprinodontiformes; family Aplocheilidae; genus Pachypanchax; species Pachypanchax playfairii. The sequence goes on from SSNP01000161.1 coordinate 684,058, forward strand.
TGAACAGGGAAATGTTTATATTTTACATAAAGATTTATTTTAGTTGAATGTAAATTAGACTGATGCAGTGAAATCTTTTGTGTTTCAGATTATAAATCATGATTAATAAATTTATTGTTTATTGTAAGTGAATCTAGAATTCTTTCTTTTTGACTTAATGAGGGTATGTTGTTATGCAGAGGTTTACTTCTAACAGAAAACAGCTGATGTCACTGTGAGAAACTCTGAATAAAGACAAAGAGTTTGATGATGATCTGAAACTGTTGAAGCTGATAACAAGGCTGTGGTTTACCTGCTCAGGTGTTGTCTTAGTTCCATTCAGCTCATTTTCTTTCTTTGTTTCCTTCAAATAAACAAAGCAGAACATGACTTTAAGAATATCTTCATTATGTGCAGATAAAAGACAAAAGGGAAGTTTTTAACTTTTAAATTATTCAAAGAATAAAGAATCGAACAACAAACAAGTAAAATCTGAAATGATCACTTCACTCATAGAACAAGGTCAGAGTGAAACACTGTCTGTTAGACAACTGGTCCTTCAGCTCTATAAATAAACTTCTTCTAATTAAACTTTGAATTCCAGTCAAATCGTTTCTCCTTTACAAATAACAGAAAGTTTGAGTTTAGATAAAACACAAGGAAGCAGAGAAGCCTGATGATCTACTGAGATAACCTGTAAACACGAGTTCAGAGAAGATCCTGCAGAACAGCTTCAGCCTCACAGCAACCAAAACATGCAAACTACGATAACTAACTCATGACAACTCGAAAAAGTTGTGATGGACTGGCGACCTCTCGCCCAAAGACCGCTGGAGATAGACACCAGCTCCCTGAGACCCTGACCAGGAAGAAGCAGGATGGGATGGATGGATGGATGGATGGATGGATGGATGGATGGATGGATGGATGGATGGATGGATGGATGGATGGATGGATGGATGGATGGATGGATGGATGGATGGACTGGTAGAACTCAATAAAGGAAGCAGCAGTCTTTAGTTTCATCTAAACACAACCTGTAACTCTGCAGCCATGTTTAGATCGAGCACAGCGGCACAAAGAAGAAGCTTCAAAAACACGAGCAGGTTAGATGCACAAAGTCAGAAAAGCCCCTGAACGAGTTATTAAATGTATAATAGGAGCTGCAGTTGTTTTGTTGTATTTTTTTTTGGGGACGGGGGGCGTTGGACTTGCTTTCATAAACATAAAACTTAAACATGAGTCACTTCCAGGAAACAACCAAACCAAATAAATTCTAATAAACAAGAAAAACTCAACCAAAATCTGTTTCTAAATAAGATGAAACACAAATATTCATAGTGAATAACTGATGTCATAGATTTGGTATTTCTGTGTATGATGATGATGATGATGATGATGATGATGGGGTGTGTGATGTAACGAGCGCTGTAACCCCGCCCTGACTCAGAGAGCTGATTCCCAACATGCACATCTCCTGCTGTTAGTCCCACACATCAAACACATGCAGCAGTTACAGTTAACTTCGGATCAGCTGGTGTTATCCTGCGTTTAGCGTGTTACAGAGCTGCTGCAGGGGGCGCCGGCGAGCTGAGGACAAGGCTGGCAGCAGGAAGCCTCACCATCCCTGCAGAAGAAAGGAAGGCCTGGACTGTGTCGTGCCAGCAGGAGATGGCAGCCAGCACGGAGCTGACAAAGTCCTCTACCTGCTCGTCCTCCAGCAGAAACTCATCCACAGGCCCCGCCTCTTCCTCAGCCTCCTCTTCACTGCACATCAGTCGCTCCAGTGAGCCCCCCCTGCCGCTGCCGAGCTCCTCCTCCTGCTCCTCCTCACAGGCAAGTGTGTCGATGTCAGGCTCTCCCAGGCTGCTGGACCCCAGCGTGCTACAGCTGACAGCAGGCTGCAGCGAGCGCCGTTCACCCGGTAACACGTCCTCAGTGTCCGAGTGCTGCGGGACGTCACAAACTGCTCATCCTGTTTCTGTTAGCTGTCTAACATTAACAAACTGACTCATACGACATACATCCACCTACTTACAGGAGAACAGTCACAGAAAGGTCACAGCGTTACAGTGTGTTAGGTGTCTTACCTCCAGAGGCACAGAGACGTCAGCTGGAGGAGAAGAAGAAGGTGATTGGTTAAAAACAGACACCACATGTCAGACAGCTTCACAGTGACATCACTCGATTTTTATTTACATAAACAGATGAATGTAAAAAAAAAAAGATTTTCAGTTTTTCACTAGATTATTTAGGCCACGCCTCTATGATTTATCAACAGCTGAGCAGGAACAGGTGACTGAACCTCAGGTGTTATAGAATCCTGAAAACAGCTGATTAGAATATAAATAAGCTTTCAGGTGTTTTTACCTTTGCTGCTCTTCAGTGTTTGTTTTGTTGGTTCTGTGGAGGAAAACAAAGTTACACACGAGGTACAACAGGATCAGTAAAGATCAGTGACCAGGTCTGATTACCTGACTGTCTGCGGTCTGTCGCAGGTTTCTTCAGATGTTCAGGACTGTAACGATGTTTGGGAAAGTCTACAGGAAAACAACAACAACAGACACGTTAATCCTCTCAAGAATCACAACAACAACAACAACAACAACAACTGGCATTAAAACTCACATTTAGAATCCATCTCCAGAAGAGCATCTTTAGCCTGAAACACAACAAGCAGCTTCAGTTACTGGAGTCTGTACAGCTGAGTCAGAGTGTTACAGCTGAGTCAGAGTGTTACAGCTGAGTCCGGGCGTCACGGCCGAGTGTTACAGCTGAGTCAGAGTGTTACAGCTGAGTCAGAGTGTTACAGCCGAGTCCGAGTGTTACAGCTGAGTCCGAGTGTTACAGCCGAGTCAGAGTGTTACAGCTGAGTCAGAGTGTTACAGCCGAGTCAGAGTGTTACAGCCGAGTCAGAGTGTTACAGCTGAGTCAGAGTGTTACAGCTGAGTCAGAGCGTTACAGCCGAGTCAGAGTGTTACAGCTGAGTCAGAGTGTTACAGCCGAGTCAGAGTGTTACAGCTGAGTCAGAGTGTTACAGCCGAGTCAGAGTGTTACAGCTGAGTCAGAGTGTTACAGCTGAGTCAGAGCGTTACAGCCGAGTCAGAGTGTTACAGCTGAGTCAGAGCGTTACAGCTGAGTCAGAGTGTTACAGCTGAGTCAGAGCGTTACAGCCGAGTCAGAGTGTTACAGCCGAGTCAGAGCGTTACAGCTGAGTCAGAGTGTTACAGCTGAGTCAGAGCGTTACAGCCGAGTCAGAGTGTTACAGCCGAGTCAGAGTGTTACAGCTGAGTCAGAGTGTTACAGCTGAGTCAGAGTGTTACAGCTGAGTCAGAGCGTTACAGCCGAGTCAGAGTGTTACAGCTGAGTCAGAGCGTTACAGCCGAGTCAGAGTGTTACAGCTGAGTCAGAGCGTTACAGCCGAGTCAGAGTGTTACAGCTGAGTCAGAGCGTTACAGCCGAGTCCGAGTGTTACAGCTGAGTCAGAGTGTTACAGCTGTATCTGAGTATTAATGACCTCTGACCTTCTGTGGGATAACAGCACGATGGTTCTCCAGAATGATGCGTTTGATGTGATGAGCCCAAAGTTTCTTTTCTTCGACTGTTTTTGCCTGAAACATAAAAACAACATAATGAAGAACTTCAGATGGAACTTCTATAATTATCATCACCAGCAGACAGGTGCAGTGTGACTCACCTGGACTGTGTGAGGCTGTTTAGATTTTTTGTAATGCGTCACGCTGAAGCTCAGAGAGTCTTTGGCGCTCTCGAGCAGCATCAGAGCAGAACACTGAAAACACACGGCTACACGTTAAAAACACGCCAGCTGCAGATGAAACGTGTTTGTTTGTTTGTTTGTTTACTCACAGAGATGTGTGTCTTGTAAACAAAGTGTTCTCCTCTGCGTTTTGTGATGAGCAGCATGCGATCAAACAGAAAGAGTGTTCTCTCATTTTTGGCTCGATGGACTTTGAAGGTCCCTTCCAGAACCAGTTCTCCATACGTGGTGAGGTCTGGACCTTTCCAGTTTAGCAGCAGTGATTGGACCTCCTGATCAGAAGAGGGAAACATTCCGACTGTTTTTAAATGTTTTAACAGGAAGTCCAGCTGACTCTGAGTTACAGACCAGGTTTATTTGTTAGAACTGTTCCCAGATTGTTTAAGACCCTCAGATGGTTCTACCAGGTCTAGTAAACACCTGAAGTCTGAACTCTTCATCTGTTTATAAACATTTTTATTTATGCACAGCCTCGTTAAAACAAAATAAATTGGGCATTATTATGAGCTGACTGGTTAACGAAGGTAATTGGTGCCATTTCAAAGATGATAATTTTGTTTAAAGATCAGCTGATGTTGGAACACCTGGAGGCTCTAAACACACATAAAAACATCATGAAGCTGGTGACCTGCAGTCTGACGGCGTGCTCGTGTTTCCTCTTCATGTCATTGATGTACCACGCCACCCCCGTCATGGTGCAGATGGCGTCCTCCACCACCTCATAACCCTCCTCCTCGGGGTCGAAGTGCTTCGCAATCTCCTGAAAAACATCAAGACAAAGAACATCAACGTTTCGTTTCATTAGATCTGAAATATTCACGTTTATACAGACGATAGAATCTTATAAACAAACATGAACATCAATGTTCCAGTCAAGTTACTTATTCTGAGAACAACTGCTGATTTCAGGTGTGAACAGAACTCAGGTGTGCGGTTGTGGTACCTGGAGCAGCAGGTGGTATTTGAGGATCCTCTGAACAGGTTTAAGCAGGTATGAACCGAGAGGCATTGAACCCTTCAAGGCCGCTTGACGATCACGGAAAAACTTGGCCAGAGATTTATTCCTCATGAACTCTGTTAGAGCGGCGACGGAGCTGGAACAGGTGGGAACAGGTACAGGTGTGGAAGGAATTACCAACATGAACAGTAACCAGCATCAAACTGGCGGTACATGTGGTTTTAGATTTTAAATGTAGACTGATGGAAACCAGGTGTGAACATGTAAACAACAGGTGTGTAAAGCAGTGAATAAGTATCATTAGAAAGGTAACGAGGGGGCGTGAACATGAAACCTACAACAGAAGATAACGAAGTAGTTTGACTAATTAAAGAAAAACTGTTTAAAACCAGTAAATACTGCAGGTGTAAACCAGGTAGGAAAATGTGAAGAAGAATTCAAGGAGGAAGAAATAAAAGACAGATGTGAACATGTGTGAGCAGGTGTGATCTCCTCTCACCGCAGTCACCTGTCAGGACTTACTTTGGGTAGTTGGTGCAATACTGTGTGTAGATCTCAAAGTATTCGCTCTGAAACACAAACATCAACTTTTAGTTTCTCATCACAGTAAAAACATGTTAGTTAGCGTGTTTGATCCTGAAGTGACATCATCACTCTCACCTTGTCCACAAAGCACTTAGCAACAGCGACTGGGTCGTTGTCACACTTGTCCAGATCCTGCAGCAGCTCACTGTAAACAGGAAACACAGTTACCATGACAACATCACCTTATTTATAACTCTAAAACTTTTAATACAAATTAATCAAAATCCCAAATACAAAATCTAACTACACCATCAAATATTAAACACGCCGTCAGGTGACAGACAGGAACTCACCTGTTGAACTCATAAATGTCTCCGATGTTTCCAAAAAGAGCCCAAACCTGCTGACGTTGGATGGATAAACCAAACTGATCGATGATGCAAGCCAGATAATCCTGCAGGAGAAGATGAAGAAAAAGAAGAAGAAAGGAATCAGAGACTGGACCAGCTGATCCTGTCCAGCTTCACGCCCACTTTTATTTTTTTAATTGGATCTGATTATGTTTAGATTTCTGTGTAATTTGCAGTTTTTAAATATAATGATTATATTGTCTGTCACTTTGCTGCTGTTACAGCTAAGTTTCCCCTCTGTGGCACAATAAAGGATTCTTCTTCTTCTTCTTTAGAGTCTGTTTGACAGGAGAAACGTCTTCACTGCTTCTGTTGTTCATATTCAGAAAATCAGTGAGAATTCTTTAAAAATCAATAAAGATTCCAACTACAAGGTTGTTTGAATGTGAGTAAATTATTAAGTGATATCTGAAAACGCAGCAGCTTCTTTCTGTCATGTTTCTACTCGTCCAGCAGGGGGCAGACTGGAGCCTTCAGTCAAAATCCATGTAATCTGATTACTCCTGAATTTATCAGCTTGTAGAAATGATTGAAACGTCTATTGATACATTTTATTTTGTAAATATTCAACATTTTATTGTTAAATCTTTTATATTAAACATTCTTTTTATAAAAATGTATTTGTTTAGAAAAATCTTATTTTAACAGGTTCTTATTTTTAATTCTTGTCCCCGTCTGACACTTTGTTGCTTCTTCAGTTTTTTGTTTTGTTTTAATCAGTACCGGTTCTTGTTGAGTTCTGGGTTGAGGGTCTCTACCGGTACCGGTCCTTGTTGAGTTCTGGGTTGAGGTCTCTGCCGGTACCGGTTCTTGTTGAGTTCTGGGTTGAGGTCTCTACCGGTACCGGTCCTTGTTGAGTTTTGGGTTGAGGTCTCTGCTGGTACCGGTCCTTGTTGAGTTCTGGGTTGAGGTCTCTGCCGGTACCGGTTCTTGTTGAGTTCTGGGTTGAGGTCTCTACCGGTACCGGTCCTTGTTGAGTTTTGGGTTGAGGTCTCTGCTGGTACCGGTCCTTGTTGAGTTCTGGGTTGAGGTCTCTGCCGGTACCGGTTCTTGTTGAGTTCTGGGTTGAGGTCTCTACCGGTACCGGTCCTTGTTGAGTTTTGGGTTGAGGTCTCTGCTGGTACCGGTCCTTGTTGAGTTCTGGGTTGAGGTCTCTGCCGGTACCGGTCCTTGTTGAGTTCTGGGTTGAGGTCTCTACTGGTACTGGTTTAGTTATCTGCTCCTGGTTCAGGTCCCTCGGTGATCCTGACTGTTACATAAGCAGGTAATCTGTTTTACCCTGTTAAAGTCTGTGACGGCGAACTGCTGCCAGGTTACTTCCTCTAACTGTAAGATCTGTCCTCTACCTGTCCCTCGTCCCTCCTCGTGTCTCTGTAAACTGTGTCCTATGTGTCCTGACATGAGATCTGAGTTCTAAGGTCTCCCTCCAGAGTCCCCTGTCCTCTGAATGGAATCAGAAGACAGTTTTCTTACATAAACCCTGAGGTGAAGACACACTCACTGACTTACCTCCACGATCATACGCAGGTCTCTGACGTACATTCTTTCTGTCTCAATTATCTCCATGATCACGCGGTCCAGATAAGTCAGCTGGGGGTTGGGCGCCATGGTGGCCCTGATGAAGGGCGACGCCTGCTGCCGGCGACTCGAGGCTCGATTTGCCGTCCACGCTTTATTGTTGTTGTTGTTATTGTGAACAAAGCTTTGTCTTTTATTTTGAGGCAGAGGACTCAACTCCTTAGTGTCTGCATCGCCCCCTTTGGGACTCGGGTTCTGGTTCTGGTTCAGATCGCTGTTAGAGGAACCTGCAGAAAGCTGAGGAGGGTTGAGGAGTGAGGAAGAAGATCCGTAGCCAGAGGACTGAGTGGAGATCAGGCTCACCGGGCGCCGACCTGACGGCTGTTCACAAGAGTCAGGGGGCGTGGCTGACGCAGCTCGCTCATCACTGCTGATGGAGGCAGTGGACAGGCGGGGGGACTCTGAGGAAGAGGAGGGGAGTAACAATGTCATTACAATCAAACTCTTTCAGTGTTGATGATAATACTGCCCCCATCAGGTAAAACTGGAAATTACAACCAAATCTTCATCAAGAAAACAATTTGTGCAGGAAGGAAGTTTGAGCTTCCTTTCACAATAATAGTCTTGTAATCAGTGAGCTGTCAGATTGAGGGCAGATTAGTCTGAAAGGATGTTTGTTGTTTCAACATGAGCATTTAGCAACTCACATTAATTCACATCAACATGTCAGTTTTATTATATTAAAATCAGGTTTCTTGGAAGGATCAATGAAATGATGGTTATGATCAGTGGATTTAAAGATGTCTGCATCATGCGGATGAGTTCAGGTATCAAACTACCGACGACCCTGTTCCAGCATTCCCAATCAGTTTAATCAACATAAAGTAACTTATTGATTGTTTTAATCAGATCATTGATCGTTCTGTTTGATTCAGTTGTTCAAACTCTGATTGACATTCATGTGTTCATACAACGTCGCCTCTGAAGAAGGAAGCGGTTTGAGTATAAACAGCTTCCTGTTTGATCCCAGGTGGTTCTGGGTCGGTGTTACTGAACGTACCCCAGTCCTCTGAGGGTTTAGACAAATATCTGAGCAGCAGAGACACAGGAAGTCCACCTGAGACACAAAATATAGAGACGCGTTGGACATTCAAACAGTGAAATCTGTGACAGATAAAACAAAGAGTTTCTGCTTTTTACAGCCCAAACAGTGAGTCAACTACAACTCCCATGATGCATTACAGCACAGCTCATCCCATCATGATGTTCATTCTGAATCAGTTGTGTGTTATTTAGATAAGATGTCTGACCGTACTGGAGCAGAGGATCATGGGTAATTAAGTATTTAGTGAACTAAAACAAAAACCAGCCCTGAAACTGAAACACTGCTGCAGCTGCAGGTGTGTGGTCACATGATCACAGGTAGAACCCACACCTTGTATACACACAGGAAACAATCCTGTTTAAACACTCGCTGCAGCTCACCTGAGAACAAATATCACACCCAACAGGTAAGAGTCAAAGGTCACATGACCAGGTCAAACTGTATGGAAACATTCAGACTGCAGAGATCTCAGGAAGACGGCAGAACATGAACATGAACTCAGATAATCAGAGAGAGAAACTCTCAGTTCACGTCAGGATCAGACATCAGTAACTCCAGGACAGATTTTCTTTCTCTTTCTCTTCTTCTTCTGCTCTGATCTGACTGTTTATCTGTTTGTTTACATCCACCATGACACTGAGACTGACTGTGTTTGATCAGCAGAACATGAAGGAACAGATTTCAGCTCAAGCATCAGAACTGGTTCTGTTGATACTGAATCCATTTCTCATTCAGAAACAACTGATTCTTGATCTGATTTTACAGGTTCTGTCATATGAAATCACTTTGTTTACATCTCCTGTTCCTGCGTTTCATCCAGTAAATCCACCTTCCTCAAAATGATGCAGCAATATTCCATAAATCTGTATATTTGAGACTTTATAACTGGAAATCTCCACATCCTGATTGATGTGGTAAAGTGTCGACAGGACATGTAGTAAAACCTTTCAGAACCTGTTCACCTGCAGATGACAGGTTTTTATAGACCCGACGTGTCTTCAGTTCTACACTGGTCCAGTTTTATCACAAACACAAAGACACACAACAGTTAGTTTATACTCTGACGTGTTTCATGAATAATCAGATCATAAATCTCTGATTCAGAAAGTTCAAACTATTTAAGAACAATAATCCAGAAAGAGCGGCGTCTCCTGCTGAATGTGGACCAATCAGATCCCAGAGACCAGCTGCAGCTGGACTTCATGCTGCAGACCCTGTTTACTTCAGGGACCAGCAGCTTAAGTCTGAGCTCCGCAGCAGGAGAAGATACAAGCGTGTGTGTTTTCATTCAAACACACATGCGGTCCGTTAGCTGCTGGCTTCCTGCCAGTCAGAGAGGCGTTCACTGACCCAGCACGGAGGGAGGGATTTTATGGACCTGATAAGAGAGCCAGCGAGCCAATCAGGACTCAGAGTTTAGATTCAAATGACATAAAGACTCACAGCCGTTAGACTCACAGGGACTGAATCACTTAAAGACACAAAGTGTCTCCAGATGAGACAAACTAAAAGAAGACAGTAGAAAGCCTGAATAATGATTGTTTGAGGTTCCTTCCTGTCTCCACGCAGGACTTTCATGTTACTGGTACCTGATCTGTAAACAGAAGACCATCACACGGGGATCTTTAGAACAATCTAGATAACTTATTGTTTTAGTTCCACACGTCAGAGAATCTGATCTGTTTGTCTTGAAAAATTAAAAACCTTTTCATCATCTGAAACAACGCTGCAGCGACTCACCGAACCAGCGGCGCACAAACACACGCCGGAGCCGCCGGTCATCAGCGGCGTTCCTGAAGGAGATCCTCACCTCCTCCTCTGAACATGAACACCTCACCACAGCGACACCTCCTCCTCCTCCAGCCAGACTGCGCCACAACCTCCTCTGATACCCCATCAACTCTCAAATAATCTCAGGAAGTCTCAAAAGAAAAATCACAGACTTCCTGCAGTATTAAAGACACCTGAATGCCTCACAGCACAGATGCAGTTTCACAGACTAAGGTTCAAAACACAGAGAGGATAAAAGGAGGAGTTATAGAAGGAGGGATCAGATGAGGAGGAAGAGGAGGGAAAGACCCTAACCAAGGAGGAGGTGCTGGATCAATAAGAAGGAATTAGATGGAAGAAGAAAATAATTTCTAATAATTAGGACACAGAAGAAGAATCTGATCTTTGTTTTAAATAAAAACATAAAGTTCAGACTGATGTCAGATCACATTCAGGTAACAGCTTCAGTGAAACCAGGTGAACTTCAAGTCCTCATTCAGACCCCTTTAACCACTCGTTACTGACTGACAGCTGAAGTGGGCGTGTCCAAGCCAGAGCAAACAGCCGCTGTCAGCTGTTTGTTTGTGTCGTGTTTGTTCAGTTTTGTCTCCAGAAAGAGAAAAGCTGCTTATCTGGTTGAGATCAGGCGTCTGACCCACTCAGGTTTCCTTCTTTCACATGGTGCTGCAGGTCGTTTTCATCTGGACGGTTCAACAACAGGTTGAACTTTCACAATAAAATCCTGCAGCTACGAGGAAAGTTACTCACAACTGATTTCAAGCCTCTTGGTTTTTAAATCGAGGGTTGAACATCGTAACTTAATGCTGAAAGAATGTTTTGGGTGGAGTTTTAAAACTGGACAAAGTCTGAGGAACTTCCTGGAAGTTTCTGTGTGAGTTGACTGAGGAAATCTCTGAGGGCAGTTCAGCCAGCCAACAGGAAATGACTTCCATTTTTGGCATGAAGGGAACCTGATTATTACTGCTGTTTTCTTTATAATCTTTAACATCTCCTTTGTCACATCAGCAGCACGTGTTCTAATATTAATAAATAAAATATGATATAAAAGGTTTGAACTTCTATGAAAATCAGGAGATGTTTAATCTTTCAAGTCTGTTGTGTTGCAGAAGCTGCCTGTGGGTAAAACTCAGGGAACAAACGCCCACACGGGTGATTGAAATGTCATGCAGGTGTGTCGGATCAGTCAGAAAAATGTGTTTTGGATTTGATGCTGCAACAATAGCTTCTGGATAAACGTCCTCCTCCTCTTCCTCCCTGCCGCCGACCTTTAACTTGACTTCCTGTCTGATCTGCAGGAATCTCTGAACTCAGCAGGTGGACGGAGGAGGACTGGAGAAGTCCACCACAGAGAGCCGGCTGCTGATGTTGCATAAAGGTCAGGGATGGACTCATCAGGAGGACACAACTAAAGAAGCAGGGGGAAGCAGGTGTCCTTTCACAATAAAAGCCATCATGTGATGCAGTTTAAAGGTGTTTCATCTCCACCTTCACATCTGTAAACACTTTCATTCAGTTTAAAACACAAACATGGCGTGTGGCAGGAAACTGACTCCAGGAATTCAGATGATGGTGATGATGATGATGATGATGACCAGTTTGATGTGATGAAGATGACTGAGACTCATGTTGTTAAAATGTCTGACTTCATTCTCTGAGTTTGTGCTGATCTGAGAGCAGCAGCTCGTCCTTCGTCTCTGCTATTCAAGGTTTGTTTGTGGCACAGAGTGTCTCATGGGGGCGGGGCTACACTGCCGAATAATGGACAACTGTTCTGCTGACACAACGGCGTTCTTCAAATTCAAACAATGAATTTTACACTGCGGTTGTGTCGGCTGGAGTTTCACCGATACGAGGATGAAGAGTCAAACAACAAACACGCAGATCAGAAAAACTTCCTGTTTCTGCTGCTTCGCCCTTCGGCGGGCCGTGAATCTGTTCTACGAGATGATCTCTGCACAAAACCACACAGAGCTGAACGTTCCAACACACACCAGATCTGAAACTGAAACAGATTCTACTTCCTGGTCTCCATGTGTTACTGAGAACTGATCACATGACCATAAATGGGTTTGGAATGGATCAATTTACCTCCTGAAGCAGAGGGGAGGATGCAGCATGGGATTTGAACCAGCACCTTCTGCCTGTC
>SSNP01000161.1:708299-812382 GCA_006937955.1 Pachypanchax playfairii
GGGGGGGGGGGGGGGGGTAAACTAGTCTGACCAGTACAGGTGAAGGTGTGGCTGAGTGTAAAAACACAGATTCAACTCATGAAAAAAAAAGTGCATCTCATTGTTTTCCTTCTTAGAATGACTGATAATCTGAATGAAACATAAAACAGTAAAAAAAAATAATGAAATGATCAATAAAGCTTTAATTATATGGTCTCTAAATTGTCAATAAAATTCTACATTTCTAATCAGTTAAGCTTTTCAATAAACTAATATTATTTAACCAATTTTATGACCTTCAAACTGTCTGTAAAGGCAGTTAATCAATAAACTGTAAACAATTTTAAAAATGATCAATAAACAATCCTGCAAATAATTAAAAAAACATAAAATAAGTTTGATGATGAATAAACTATCATAAAATCATTAAACTCAGTTTCAGTAATTGAAACTACAAGTAATATCTTTAAAGTTCATCACTCGGACAGAGAACCGGATCAACATGGCGTTTATTTCCCATGAGCACTTACAGCTGGATGTCTCTGCGTTCAGGACGAGGACGCTGACCTGGTCCTTGTTTGATTGGCCGCTGGAGTCAGTGACAGTCAGCTGGAAGTTGTATGAGCCTGACTTCAGATTGGTGAGCCTCAGCTGGTCAGGTAGATCTGTTTTCTGCAGAAACCCATTCAACAATCTCATTGTTTAAATGTTTAACTGACTGGACTTTTATTGTGAAAAGCAGTTTTGAAAAGCATCAGATACATGCAGAATTCACCTGAACTCACCCCTGTTCTAAAACAAGGGTCCACATTTTATTCTGAAATAACTGTTTTGGTAAAGAATCATGGTAAAATAAAAACTGCAAGAATTTTGAATGGAGTTTGGTGGTTAAGAATGAGACGTCAGTGTCTCGTATGCGGGGCTGGAACAGCGTGGAACCTCACCTGCTGCAGGTCTTACCTCCATTACAACATCAGAGCTTCCACTCTGCTGTTCCCAGTGGTAGTCAGTGATGTGCGCGTCGTGCATCACCAGACTCTCAGTGCCATTGAGTGTAACAGTCTCTCCAGGCTGAACGATGACATCACGGCCTGCATTGGCGATGGGTGGAGCCAGTTTTCCTGAAGAATAAACGATTGATGACTTTAAAAAATACTGTTTAAGAGTTTTGGAGAAGATTTGGACCACAGCTGTGAGTCACATTAGACCAGCACTGATTCTGGTCAGACCTAAAGAAACAGGTCTGCTGGTTTCTATAGGTTTATCAAAAGTTCTTAATCCATAACAGTTCTCCAGACCCTCCTGTGATCTGTTAAAGTGGTCTGGACCTACAGTTCTCCAGACCCTCCTGTGATCTGTTAAAGTGGTCTGGACCTACAGTTCTCCAGACCCTCCTGTGATCTGTTAAAGTGGTCTGGAACTACAGTTCTCCAGACTTTCTAAAGGTTTTTAGAGTTTTCTACTCAGATTCGGAGGAACGTTTTGTTCGGTAAGTCTTGAACTTTGACCTCTGAATCACTGAGACTCCAACCCAGGTGAAGAACCTGGTTTGTGTTGACACATAACAGGAAACCAGTTTTCAGTTGGATCTTGAACTCCCAGATTGCAGCAAAAAGACTAATTTTGTTCAATTTGTTGAAAAAACAAACAAAGATAAAAAATCTTGGAAAATAAAACTGAGTTTTAGATCAAAACTTCGATCCTCAGGAGACCAGAACCCTGAGACCATCAACTTCTCTGGATACTGGATCTACTGATCCAATGAAAAACTGGTTTTGACTGAACACCATGTCGATGGGACTTTGGATCCGTTAGTTAGTCTCACCTGGTCCTTGCAGGTATCTCTGGAACACCGGCTTTTTGACGAAGATCTGGTATCCGGCCTCGCCCACGAACAGACAAACAAAACGGTTTTTATACACGCAGTTGAACAAGACGCAGGTGCGCGTGTCCGCCTCAGTGTCGCGCGGCTCTAGCAGAGCCAGGTTGCAGCGTGAGTCCTGTTGGCACAGGTCTTTACAGTCCGAGTCCGTTACCCGGGTCTCTGTGGCCACCAGAATCCCGCCGTCCCGCACCGTATCATTCGCGTTTATCACGAAGTTGTCCTTCCCGGTGCAGAAAGACTCGCTGCATTCCGCTTCGCTCCCCGCCGCTCTGCAGAGGAGGAAGAGGAGGAGGAGGGAGGAAGACGAAGGGGATCGGAACATTTTAAATCACCTTCAGTCTAAATATGAACGGAATCCGAACACGGAACAAACAGTTTGCGGCTCGTCGACGCGTCTCACTGTCCTGATTCGACGGTTCGGAAGAAAAAAGTTCGGGCTCAGCTGTGAGTCTCTCTTCCGTTCGCTGTGTTCAGGTGTGTCTCACCTGTTTATTGACAGGAAGAAGCCGACAGGCATGCACAGAGCCTGACTCACCTCTGACGTAGCATTAACTCAGGTGCGGCTTCAGACGTTACAGGTGTTATGGGTTTGTTCCTTTTTTCTCTACCGGGATGTAACCCGGGTACATGGAAGGAAAAGCGTTTACCTGCGACAGACCACACCCTTAATCTCATACTTCGGCTGGTACGTCACTTAAAACTGAGTGCAAACTCCGCCTTTCCTGCTCGCCGCTTAATGACATGATAATAAATGATGTGGAGCCACTTCAGAGACGCGTCTGCTGACCATCAAATTATTAATAATAATTATTATAATTTACATTTGATGGATAAATACTTCTGTTTTATCTTAACTTTTCGTGATAATTTTATATTAAGCACTTAGTAAAGTACAATCATGCCGTTTAATGTGTTTTATCATAAAGACTCCAGGAACGTTTCTGTTTTAAATCGTTGTAAAACATGCACCAATATTGATTTAAATGGCTGCAGGTTTATCCAGCAGTTATTTTGCATATCAGGCTTTGTTGTTGTTGTTGATTTCAGTTGTAAAATGTTGCTTAATTCAGACATGATAAATTGTGCATTTTGAGATTTTTGCCCAGATAATTTAGGAGTTGGCTTCACAGTGGTGTAGTTGGTGTCACCTTGTTGTCTAGTGTTTGAACCTCTGATGCCTTTCTACGTGGAGTTTGAATGTTCTCCTTGTATATGTGTTGTTTCTTTGGGGACTCGGTTTCCTCCCAACGACCACAACCACGCATGTAGGTTAATTATTGATTGTAAATTTGCCCCAGGTGTAAGTGTGAATACAGTTTGTCTACATGTGGCCCTGTGATGGACAGGTCACCTGTCCAGGTGTAACCTTGCCTTTCACCCAATGTCCCCTGTAGATGGACAGAGTTCCCTGTGACACTGAACAGGAACATGCTGTCTGGGAACATCACCGCTGCTGCCTGGATGAAAACCTGCTCAGCGTAGTTAATCATCAGTTCCGGTGATTGCAGGAAGCCAAACAGTCGAACTAAAACAAAAACAAAAACCAGGAGACAATAATGTGTCAAATTTAATAGAAATATGTAGAAAAAAGGATAAACACGACTTCCAGAGTGCAATACACACTATGACCACAAGGGGCGCTGCAAGCTAGTCATGAGCGGAAGTGACGTCTAAGCCGGTTACCAATCCGAGACGATACGGGAAGTTTAAATTCGGCTGTGAAGCGGGTTAGAAAGTTGTTTTGATTATTTATTATTGATATTTTCGTGACATTTCTGGTAAGTAAATAAAAGTTCATAACGGATAATAAAACGGGACGTGATTCCTCCTCACTTTGGGTGGTTTCGGCTGCTTAATGATAAGTTTAAAATCGTTGATGTTATTTTCATCAAACTCCGTTAAGAGTGATTTTACGGTTAAATGAACCGTAACTGGTGTTTTATATATGTTAAATCTAAACATAAGTTATATATAAGTAAAAAGCGGAGCTGTTGACCAACGTTTTGGGGTTTTCCTCAGGTTTCTTTTGTTATTGTTATACATCTTTATTTGTTTGGATGTATGAATAAAATCAATCTTATTTTCACTTCAGGATTTTGTAGGAGTTTAAAACATTAAAACCTATGAATAAAACCACATACATCTCTTTTTTTCTGAGAAAATGCAAATTACTTTGAAAAACGCTGGAACAGACTCATATAGATCAGTTATTGATTAGTTCATGACTGATTGGTCATAATCTGGTCTGTCCAGGTGCAGTGATGGAGGAGCAGTTGGTACCACAGGCTGGACCAACTGACTGCAGTCTGTAAGTGTTAATCAATTTATTGAAATCAATAAATGTAAGTAATAAAATTAGAAGTCTAAATAAAAACTCTGTTTTTCGGCTGCAGGTCAACTTACCTGGACAAGGGGGCGGGGCTTCATGAGGAAGATGGAGCTAATCAGATAAGCCAGTACTGTGAATCTCAGTTGATGAGAGGAGGCGAAGAGTTTTGCTTCGAAGAACTGCGAGCAGAAAGTCACTACAAGCAAAAGCAGAGCGAGATGGAAGGTGTGTTCACTGACCGCAGGACGTTTACTGTCCACGGAGTGTCCAGTGATGCTTTCACTGACAGCTGTTAGTCTGCATCACAACCAGCTGGTGGCGTGTTTCTGTTTATTTCTTCAGATAAGTTGAGACGTCTGAAGGAGGAAGAGGAGCAGCTGAGGCAGCAACTGGAGGAGAAGATGAAGCTTCTACAGCGTCGAACAACGGTAACATCGGTTCTGATCCGGACCAGTACCTCCAGATCTACACAAGTCGCTGGTTCTGATCCGGACCAGTACCTCCAGATCTACACAGGTCGCTGGTTCTGATCCGGACCAGTACCTCCAGATCTACACAAGTCGCTGGTTCTGATCCAGACCAGTACCTCCAGATCTACACAGGTCCAATAATTGTCTTTGTCTCCATCAGGGTTCTTCTCAGCTGGTGGAACCGGGTCGACCCACCGCTGCTGCTTTCTTTCACGTGTATGATGAGTCTCAGTCTGCTCCTGCAAGGCCTGCTGGGTAACTAAGCTGCTCCTGCTGAGGTTTCTGAGTCAGACTTCACAAGGCTCATCATCTGACTCTCATCCAGCAGGAACCCCGAGGCGTCTCCAGACGACGTCTTCCTGCATCCTGATGAGAAAGGACTCAGTATAAGGATCCAGTTTCCCCAGCGACCAGGTGAAGTGGTCCTTAGCAGAACCATGTTCTCAGAGGGGTTCTGAACCAGTCTGACATATTTAACTGAAACTGGACTAACGTGCAGATCCCAGATCACTCGGGACTCTGTGTGTGTCAGTTTTATTTAAATGTATTTGAAGTAATTTAAGAACTTCATCTAAAATCCGTCTGTGAATGAAATGATGTTTGATCAGCTGTTTTCTCTTCAGGTTGCTTCGTTCCCTCCAAAATCTCTCAGGTGTGTTCCTTTAAATCCACCTGTAACAACACCTGGTCTTCACTCAGCTTTCAGTTTTAACCTGATGACAGTCACATCCGTATCTTTGTCTGACATTTAATCAGTCTTTATTGGGTTTCCTGCCAGACTCCAGACCTGATCCAGTCTGGTCTTCAGAACCCGAACATCCAGTCTGAGGCACCAACCCAAACCTGCAGTGGTGAGTTTGAGGAGTTTGTTTCAGATCACATGCTCCTTTTCATGTGTGAGTAGATCCTTAGTTTTCCCAGATACAGCAACCCGATAGGTTTCACCTTCCATCCAAAAGGCTTCTTGAGTTCTGGTCCTGGTTTAGGAGTTCCTGGTTTATACCTGTCCCTCTGAGAGTCGTTGTTACCTGGAACTTGTTCAGATGTTGTAATCACGTGTTTCACCGTTTGGATTGTTGTGTAACTTCCTGCAGCGTTGTCGGTGTTAGAGGAGACACCTGATGTAGAACTCCTAAAACACGATCAGGTCTGAAGAGACCTGAAGGTGAAACAGGAAGAGAAGTCTGGTTGTCTTCAAAAACACCGACTTTCTGGGGTTGAATAGAATTTACACTTTGATCAACTTGGATCCAAATGATGAAACTAAAGTTTACTTCATGTGGTCAGAAGATTTCTGAACATTCATGAGTTCATCTGGTCTCAGATCATCAGGGAGGACCAGCAGAAGACCTCCAGACCAAGTCTGTCTCTCAGAAAACTGCATCCACATGCAGAGAGCAGCTGAGTCCCATCGAGGAGGCCAGTGTGGAGACCGGATCCCTGAACTCACAAGACAGAACGTCGGGTGAGAACGACAGTCCACAGGACCCGGACCAGGACCAGGACCAGGAGGAGATGGATCACACTGCATCACCTCGTAGGGAGTCTTTATCTGAGTTTCATTTGAAGAAGTAAATTCTAATAATTATTATTGATCCCTAAAGTTTTAAAGAAACAAATCACTAGAACCAAGTGGTCTGGATTCAGCACCGATTCGGTTCTGCACATAGAACATGTTCCATGAGGAAATCTTTAAAAAACAGATTTATTCAGATAAACTGAATCTGATAGATTTACTTCAGTTTAAGGATGTTATTGATGTTAATAAGCTGAAGTATTAAAATACTTACCAATAGTTGTTTCTAAAAGTTTTCATAGATTTTTTATTTAAATTTGTTAATTCTGTTTCCTTCTAACAGGAAGTTTGAACATGATTCTAAAAATAGAAAAAAAATTCTAAAACAGAAACTTGTTTGGAAGTGAACATAAATAATTTGGTAATGTAAACAGTGTCTTTGATGTTGATGTTTACATCCTCCACATGTGGCAGAATCCTGAAGTTTAAAACTTTTTCTGGTTGTTTGTTTGATCAGAAACATTTCTGATTTCTCTACAAGCTGCAGGATTCGTGGATTCCTGCCACCCAGATGTTCGCAGACGACTGTTGGAATGTTGTGATGTCACTTCCTTTCCAGGCTTGTATTCAGAGCCCCGCCCCCTCCCTAGTGTTGAGGAGAGCAGCATCCTTAACCTGGGTAGGACTTTAACTGGCTCACAGGGTTTCATCTAATAATTATTTTAAATATCTGTATTTATGAATGTTTTACATGATTTATTTGTTTGAAAAGAACCGAAATGGTGAAATAATCTGAGATTTTTTTTCTATGAATGAGGAGATCAGTGTGCAGTCAGTTATCATCTGTATCTGTACCTGCGTCACATGATTGTCAAACAGTTGCGTCACTGAACTAAATCTGAATTGTGAATTTGGTTTAAAAGCTGTTGCTCATATTTAAACTGTTTTAAAAACCAACCAGATGTTTTTTAGATATTTCCTGATTTCGATGAGACTTTTAGAGAAATGTTCTTGAATTGAGCTGTAAAACAGGAAACAATGATAAAAACAGGAAAAGGGTTTATCTTTCTTTCTGTAAAGTTTCTGCACAAACTGCTGACGTTTGTTTGAACCCTCAGAAAACACCCGCTTGTTGTTGAGTGGCATAAAGTTATTGACCCAAAACAGAGCGAGTGCTTCATGATTCCATCTGCAGTGGAAACTGTTGTAACAGCAGCTGAACACCCGCTTATTCATCACAGATGATAGACAGGTCTGATCAGTGCTAACGCTGCTGGTGCTGCTGTGTTCTGGCCACCAGGTGGCAGCATGCTGCTCATCCATTCCAGATGTTTGGACAGAGGCAGTTTCTCCATCTTTAAAGGGTGTACAGAGAATAAACACGTCCTCATAAAGGTGAGTCACATTCAGGTGTGACAGTCTACCTGAACGCTGACGGAACCGACTCAGCTTATGTAGATCAGAACGTGTGTAGTTACCATGTATGATGCTGACAGGTGTTTACCTGCTGCAGGTAGACAGCTGCTCTGTCCCCTGGGATTTTTACCAGTTTCATCGTCTGAAGAAGAACTCACCAGCTGCTGACAGACTTCCTGTGATCAGCTGTTTCCTGTTTGTGAATGGCTGCATCACTGTATACACCACCTCATCAGCTTACGCCTTCACAGTGAGTCACTTCCTCTGAATGTTTAACACGCCATTAACATGGAACCATAAGTTTTCATGTGTTTGAATCAGGAGCTGATGGAGTGCAACGTGAGCGAGCTGTCAGTCGGGTGTAGAACCATCAGTCTGCTGCAGCTGGTGATGCAGCTGCACTCCTGCAGGCTGCTGCATGCAGCGCTGCAGCCGAGCATCCTCACCTGCTGCCACGAGTAGGTCTGCAGGTTGTGGGCTGAAGCTAAGAGGGTGTGCACGCTGACATTCTGAGCTCTGACCCTTATGGTTCTGTCCCTGCAGAAGCTTCCAGGAGTCTGACTGGGTCTTTCCTGTGGACTGGTCCTCCTCAGTGGACCTCGACCTCCAGCCAGACGTCACGTCAGTCCAACACCTCCCGTCAGCTCAGACCTACGTTAGTATGGGTCTCCTCGAACCAACTGCCCCTCCGCACACGGTAAACCACTTCCCACTCGTTTAAAACAGTCACCTTCATCAGGTGAGATCTAACCTCACACCCTCTACTGCCACCTGTCAGGTGGACCTGGTGGGCGTGGCAGAAACTGTCCACCTTCTTCTGACCAGTAGCAAGATGGTTCCGGTGAGAGATGCTGGCGGCTGGATGGCAGAGCGGTTCTGTGGAGACTATCTCTGGTACTACACCTGAGTTCATGACTGGGTTTATCACATCTGGGAAACATCTGGGTGGATTACTGGTATGTTAAACTCAACCTGACAGCTTGTTCTCTCTTGTAGTGACCTGTACAGCAGAACCTGGAGAACGTTTTTCCACTCGCTGCTGAACGCTGGCGGTCGCTCGTCTGTGTCCGTCCTGTCTGAGCTGAAGGATCAGCTGTCTTCAGTTTACCTGTAAAACATCAGAAACTCACTCTGCTTGTCTGTTTTTATTTATGTTCTCAAAGTAAATAAAATGTTTTTATTACTCCTCACTGTGTTTCTGTCCTGCTCATGAACATCAGAGGCCGACGGACTCAGAAATAACTTCAATAAATCTTCATCTTTTACAGTTAAATAAAACAAATCTTTTACTGGGACTAGAAACATAAAGAGTTATTTAAAGTTCTGAAGCAGCAGGAGGCGCTTCTGAAGCAGCAGGTGGTGCTTCTGAAGCAACAGGTAGCAGGTGGTGCTTCTGAAGCAGCAGGTGGCGCTTCTGAAGCAGCAGGAGGCGCTTCTGAACCAGCAGGAGGTGCTTCTGAAGCAACAGGTAGCAGGAGGTGCTTCTGAAGCAGCAGGAGGTGCTTCTGAAGCAGCAGGAGGTGCTTCTGAAGCAGCAGGAGGCGCTTCTGAAGCAGCAGGAGGCGCTTCTGAAGCAACAGGTAGCAGGAGGTGCTTCTGAAGCAGCAGGAGGTGCTTCTGAAGCAGCAGGAGGTGCTTCTGAAGCAGCAGGAGGTGCTTTTGAAGCAGCAGGAGGTGCTTCTGAACCAGCAGGAGGTGCTTCTGAAGCAGCAGGAGGCGCTTCTGAAGCAACAGGAGGTGCTTCTGAAGCAGCAGGTAGCAGGTGGTGCTTCTGAAGCAGCAGGTGGTGCTTCTGAAGCAGCAGGAGGTGCTTTTGAAGCAGCAGGAGGTGCTTTTGAAGCAGCAGGAGGTGCTTCTGAACCAGCAGGAGGTGCTTCTGAAGCAGCAGGAGGTGCTTCTGAAGCAGCAGGAGGTGCTTTTGAAGCAGCAGGAGGTGCTTTTGAAGCAGCAGGAGGTGCTTCTGAACCAGCAGGAGGTGCTTCTGAAGCAGCAGGAGGCGCTTCTGAAGCAGCAGGTAGCAGGTGGTGCTTCTGAAGCAGCAGGAGGTGCTTCTGAAGCAGCAGGAGGTGCTTCTGAAGCAGCAGGAGGTGCTTCTGAAGCAGCAGGAGGTGCTTCTGAAGCAGCAGGTAGCTTTAAGATGTGGACCATGAAGATGTTTGAGTTCATATTCAGAAGCTCCAAACCAGAAACCGTGTGGATCATCAAACGTCTGTCAGAAGGAACATTTAACAGGTTCAAGCTGTTAAACAAAAATCATCTCCAGCTCATAAACGTGTTAAAAACATAAAATGATTATAAAAATGACAAAGTCCATGAAGACACGAGACAGGAAACGGTAAAATCTGTTCTCTGGTTCAGATGTGGGATGGAGTCTGGTTGTTGAGTCACACCTGGTTCTGCCTGAGGGAAGAACGAGACAAGCTGCAGCCTGCAGAGAGAATCAAACCTCTTTAACGTTCGCTCTTTGTTTCTGAAGGGGGCGTGTCTCTCTGTTCTGCTGACACGTTTTAAAAACAAAGATGTTCCGTATCTGTTAGAACATCTGATCTAAAAGTGGTGGACTCGTGTCAGAACCTCAGAATTCTTCCCCTGACATGCAGCTCTGATCTCTGCTGCTCTGCTAATCCTCACGTCAAGCTGCTTTGAATTTAAAATGTTCAGTCAGACGGAGCTCCGCCTCCACCCACCTGGGACAAGGTGAGACAGACCTGGGATGTGGGGGGAGGGAAGGAGGAAGACTGTGGGAGGAGAAAGACGAGCAGCAGAGAGGAAGAGTCAGAAGAGAACGACAGAAAGACCCAGCTCACCTGGACTCACTTGGACTCACCTGGACTCACCTGGACTCTGCAGCCAGGTGAGTGTTTGTTTCAGGATCTGATACTTCAGTTCTAAAGGTTCTCTGCTGACCTACAGTCTCATGGTTCTACCAGGATGAGCTACAGAGAACCTTTAAACTCTCAGAGTTCATGAATGTTTTTGATGTGTTGAGAACCCAGCTGGAGGTTCTTTACAGAACGTTCTAACCAGTAAGTTACGTACTGAAGTTCTCTGTAAATGTTCTGTAAAGATCTGGAGTTCTGCAGCTCAAACTGGGCTGATTTTCAGAAGCAGGTCAGAGGAACTATGTTTAGTTCTGGAGCTGAGTGTTGAAACGCAGCTGGACTGCGTCACGCCGCAGCGCGTCACGCCGCTCCGTGTGTGTTCGAGTTACAGGAAGATGATCTGTATGAATGAACGTTGGTGTGAAAGTGTAACTGATCTGGGAACAGCAGCTTGTTTGTTTGACCTTCTTGTTGGATCCTCAGCTGTGAGACCTGTTTGGAAACTTGACTCTGTTTTGTGTATCAGCTGAGCTGCAGGTTAAATATTGAACTGTGTCACTCTGTTTGACGAAGGTGCAGCTCATCTAACAGCTGTTCTCTCATCACTCATCTGTCTTCTTTAAAACTGAATGTGAAGACATGCAGCTCATCCGGGGTCACGCTGCAGGTGGTGCTTCCTGCAGGTCACCTGATGCGTTGGCTTCACTCCTCAGACTGTGCGGTACCTACCAGAGTTCTGCACAGTCCAGTTTGAGGTTCCCTCTGCAGCACATCCTGTTTGTTTCAGGCTGGTTGAAATTAGAGGAGGAGAACATCAACATCTTGTAGATCTTATTTTTTCTGCTTTTTCATTAAAAGAAGTCAGTGAACGAACCAATGAGACGATACATAAAGTTTCTACACAGCAAACTACTTAAACTTAAACTAAAACTTCTAGGATTTCACGTTTTATACATTTTTCTGTATTGTTGACGTTTTTATTTGAAAATGAAAGTTATTAACTGAGTTTAAGAGATTTTAATAGTCAGTTAGAACTTTACTAAAAGAAGAAGAACTTCATCGAGCAGCTTGTTTTGTTACCACCTGGCGGTTATCAGCTCTCAGTTCAGTCACAGGTGAGTCTGATTCCAGCTGCTCTCACCTGGTTTCCAGTCAGACTGAAGAGTCACGGTGGAGCTGTCTGGTCATGTAGAGTTTGATTCCTCAGGTATGTGAGTGAGTCACACCCTGAAAACATGCCTGGTGTTCAGGTAATAAACATTCTAACTAAACCTAATGATCAGCACACGTCACCCTGTTTAACCTGCAGGTAAACATACAGTTAACAAGCTGTTTATTCAAACAATAAACTGATGAAAATAATAAATATATAAAAAACTACAGAGAAGCAGCTTTTTATGTTCAGATCTAAACTCAAATATAAAAACTTTTCTAAAACAGTAAAAAAAACCCGAAGCTATAAAAAGTGTAACATGCATCAGCTGCTGACAGTTTATTTGATCACTTAGAGAAATTATGAAAACAAAAAACTCATGAAGTTGCTGATGAAATTTAGAATTCAAAAGTCGATAAAAGTAAATTTAAAGTTTCAGATCTGACCCGCACCCTGACGGACTCGGTTCTGGTTTATTATAAAGCTGCTTGTAGAGTCGAGAGAGGGACATTTAAACTATAATAAACTTATAATAACTAACATTATAATAATAACTAAACCACACTTAAGCAAATGAAAAATACCAAAAATCAATAATATTAACGAGTGTGACACAAAGTTCTGATCTGCAGCTGAGGACTGAAAACCGGTTCTGTTTCCAGTGACACCTGTTCACATACAGAACTTCTCTGGTACCGAACCAAAACCAGTTTAAGATGGTTAAACTGCTTCAGCTGGAAACTTAAACCAGCTGATCAGACGGTCTGTTCTACTTCACCTCATCATGCATCAAATCAAACTTTATTTATAAAACACGTCTCGCGCATCACAAACAAACTATAAGTTTATAAACATCTGGCCTGATGCTGCTGTAATGAGACACACCAGGAACCAGACCACCCACGATCTCAGCAGGAACAGGAGAGAAAAATAAAGAAAATTTAAAAATAAGAAAAATATATTAAAACAACAATAATTTAAAAGTGAAGCTAAAAAAATCTTGATTCTCTTTTTAAAAACATCAAAAGTCTCTGCAGCCCAAAGTCTGTAAAAATAAAAAAGACATTTTATTTATTGATTCCTTCAGCGTCTGTCTGTTAGCAGGATCACTCCAAAAGTTCTCGATGGATTTAAATTAAATGTTCAGGAAAGGTTAGAAATGGTCTCAGGAAAAGTGGGTAGATTTTGGGGAGGTTCTGGATCACCATCTGGATCCAGGAATGATTTTAAGAATTCTTCATCATTGTGAAATAGAAACTCAGATTTTTTATCTCGACAAGAACAAATGATGTTATAAACCAACAGATAGTCGAGACTCTGGAATCAGACGTGTGGAACAGATCTGATGTTCCTTCTAAAGTTCTGGATCCAGAAGAATACCACCAATACTGAACTAATAATCAGATCAATATCAATCCAGCTGTTAAAGGTGTTTTCATGATCAATGAATTTGATAATGTTGATACAACAAAGATGAGACTGATATTGTTGGTGTAAATCAGGATGTTACAGCACCTCCCGGAAGTGTAGACGCCGCTTGTCTCAGAGGGGGTCCAATTGTGACGCGCTGAACAATAATCCGCTGAGATCTTTTTGTTCTTGATCGATTAGTTTTAACACTTGCATTTCGTTTACGTTATCACCAGAACCATCCGTAAATCACTTGGTTGTTAGCGCTCTGTTATGCGGTTAACAGATAGTGCGGCGCCCCATCTGACTGAGAGTCGAAACACCCCACAGGTGGAAACTGATGAGGCTTTTAAAGTGTTTCCGCTCCTGCTTGATTGACCCACACACCAGATCGCACAAAATACAAACAACATTTTGAACATTAACACATAAGCAATCAAAACATCCCTTCATTCACTTTAAGGCTCCTACACATTATATGAAGGAACGAAGGTGCCTGATGGAGGTCTGAGGTCTACGAGGGATTATCTATAGTTACAGATGTGATCTTTGATTCTGAGACTTCATTCAGAAAGCTTTGTTCTGATTGGACGTCAGAGTGATACATTAGAGTCAAACATCATGTGCTCTGGTTTTATTTATGTTTCCAGCTGGTCAGGTGATCAACACACAGGAAGAGGTTAGAAATCTGTCAGAAAATCTGAAATCTGATCACTCAGATGTGTTACTGTAAACATTAAACCCAAAATACATTCAGACTTCTACCTGCTGCTCACTGATTGGCTGACAGATTCAGGGTAGAAATGATCTTTCAGTGTTACCTGTTGGTTCTCTGAGACAAACATCTGTACAGCAGCTGGTAGGAACAGACTGAGGTCCAGCTCAGACCTGCTGGATCCGTGTCTCCACATCTCACTGAGACACGTTCCTGTTCGTCCATCACGGTCTTCACACACAGATACATCTTCATCACTCAGGTCTAAATTCCAGCTCCTCCTCCTGTTTACTCAGAGGGAGTGGAGGAGGATGTAGAAGGAGCTGATCCGGGCCGCCAGAGGAGGACGAGGAGAAATGATAAAGATGAAGAGTCATGAGGAAGAGGAACATTGTCTCTGTGTTTCCTTCCAGGTCAAGGTGGATCGAGTAGATCTGGTCCAGATCAGGGTGACCTGAGGCTGAGAGACACACACACAGGTGAGAGAGAGAGAAAGAGAGAGAGAGAGAATGTTTGTGACTATCAGTTTCAGACCTCATGATGATCGAGTTCAGATCATATAGTAACTACAGCTCATGAATCAGATGAATGTGGATATGAAGGAGGATCCTGGAATGAATGTGAGACTCAACAGGAAGTCATGTGAGTGAGACTTTCTGATGATGTCAAGATAAAACAAAGTTTATTTTAGGGATAAAAGATGAATTTACAGGCATATTTTAAAGAAGGGCGGAGCTAAAGGTGAGGTTAAGGCTGAATGTCAGAGGATGAGCAGATGAAGTGTCCTTCTTACATCCAGAGATCATCCACCCTGGAACCATTTATACTCTCTCTCTCTCTCGCTCTCTCACTCACTCAGAGTTTAAAACATCAGGAAGTAAAACAAGTAACAGATTGTTAATAATATCTAAAACAATAAGTACATAAATATTATATCATCCATCATTATCCACATTCATATTAATGTTTGTATTTAAATATGTTGCTGCATGTTGAAACTGAGGATCACATGACTACCTAACCTGTTAGATGGAATGTTCGCTGATCCTGGATTATTTCTGGGGCGTGATTGGACAGATTTACCTGAACATAATGATTCATATAAACACATAAACATTCACCAGAAAATCAGTTTTGTTGTTGTTAGTAAATAAAATCATCTGAGAACAAATGAAGTCTGAAAAGAATGAGACGTGAAACTGCTTCTTGTAAATAGACTGTAGATCTGACAGGAAATAATCTCACCTGGGCTGCTTGGTTGGTTTGTGTTTGACAGGAGAGGAGGAGCTCATGTGACCAGGTGAGTCACCTGAGCAGGAAGAGGAGCTGTCAGTGCTCCGATTCTCCCAGTGTGTCTGTGTGTTTTCAGTCTGTTTAGTCTGGACGGTCTTCATCATGTCTGAGTCGCACCAGGAGCGTCCGTGTTCTTATCGTCATGCTGCTTCCTCTTGTTTCCCTCAGGTCTCGTTTCCCGGCTGCTGCTGCTGCTGTATTACTGTAGAAATGTTTCGCCGCAGGAAAAAGAAGCACCGGCTGGAGATCTCAGCCCCGAAGGACTTCCAACACCGAGTCCACACGTCGTTTGACATGTCCACGGGTCAGTATGTGGGTCTGCCTCCACAGTGGCAGAGTCTCATAGAAACACTGAAGAGGCCACGCCCCCTCGTGGACCCCTCCAGGATCACCAATATTGATCTTAAACCCAAAAAGGTCAGAGGTCAAAGTTTAAATGTTATTAAGTGGATCTGCATATGTGTGTGTGTGTGTGTGTGTGTGTGTGTGTGTGTGTGTGTGGGTTTGTTTTTCTGACCTCCTGAGGACCAGTTTCCTGACTTTTACTATCTTTCTGGGGTCCGAGGGTTCTTGTGGGGACCGAAGCCTGGTCCCCATAAGGGGGACTCCCCTTTTTAGGGTTAGGGGTTAGGTTTATAGGTATGGTGTGAATAGAGTTTTAGTTAGTCTTAGGGTTAGTTATAGATCAGTAATGGTTAAGGTTAGGAAAAGGGTTTGGGTTAGGTATAAATCTAGTTACTAAAATCAATGGAAGTCAATGGACAGTCCCCATAAGGATACCAAAACACACTTGTGTGTGTGTGTGTGTGTGTGTGTGTGTGTGTGTGGGTGTGTGTGTGTGTGTGTGTGTGTGTGTGTTTTCAGAGACCAGCAGCTGATCACAGATGTTGAATCTGATCAGAGTGATTGGTCTGATTGGATCACATGACCTCTGACCTCTGTCAGTATGTTTGTACCTACAGACGATCGTCCGAGGCAGCGTCATCGGTCACGGTGATTACATCAGCCAAGTCATCGCTGATATGAACCGTGTGTCCGTCACCAGCTCCAACTCTCTGCGCCGCAGCAGCCCGTCGGCACGGAAACGAGCCCAGTCTCTGGGTCGGCTGGGGGAACTGGTGGAGGAGGAACCGTACCATTATGAGAAGATCAGTTTCCGTGGTAACAGTATGAAGGCTGATGGGAGCTCTACGTACTGGCAGGACCGGATCCGACAGGTACGCAGTGAAAGCGGGAGCCCTGGAGTGAAAAGAGCCCCACAGAGAACCAAGTCCATCTCCCAGGTGAGCCCTCTACCTGAAGCTGCACCCCTTATACCTGGGATTCCTCTGAGGACAGGTGAACGGAGTCTCGGCAGTGAGGGGACCGGACAAAGACAGAGGCCGACCTCCTGTCTTTACAACTTACAGACTGTAGAGACCAACAGACCTCAACCAAGACTGAGACCTGCTGCAAATCACCTGCCTGACCTGCTGTCCTCGTCCAGAGAAACTCCCAGAAG
The DNA here is from genome assembly GCA_006937955.1 of Pachypanchax playfairii. NCBI lineage: Eukaryota > Metazoa > Chordata > Actinopteri > Cyprinodontiformes > Aplocheilidae > Pachypanchax > Pachypanchax playfairii. The sequence goes on from SSNP01000161.1 coordinate 724,789, forward strand.
ACCACAGTCTTCTTACGACCCCAGGGTAAGACCCCAACCACACGCACCTGCCACCAGCAGAGTTTTTGGTGAGGGAGGACTCCTGTGAACTTGACTTTCAGTGTGTGAGCCAGTCACACTGAGATTTGATGGAAATGATGATGTAACAGCATTAGATCATGTTGTTTACAAACAAACGAGTGTTACACAACTCCGGGATGCTGTGAGCTTTAAACGCTCCACGGAGAGAAAAAACTGATGAATTATGTCAAATTATTCACAATCCTCAGGTTATTCAGGCTGAATGGGGAAGGGGGGGGGGGTTATGGGTGTCAACAGATGACCAGACTCCGCCCTACAGGTGTCTAACCATGAGATGTAACTGAAGCTCTCCCTCTGTTCTCCTCAGCTATCGTCCTCCCGCCCTCTGTTGCCCCCACCTAACAGTACCAGCAGTCCCATCATCACAGGTAGAGGTTTACTTCCCCCCTCACCTCGTCCCTCATCCAGCGTCAGTGTTTCTACAAAAACTGTGTCCAAGCTGATCCCGGACAGCCCCTTGCAGCCCCGCCCCTCCCTTGCTGGTTCCCCGACTCCTCCATCGTCCCCTACCAGGACCATGCCTAATGGAGTCCCTCAGAAGGTGACGCACGAGCAGTTCAAGGCAGCCCTTCAGATGGTGGTGGACCCGGGTGACCCCAGGATGACTCTAGAGAACTTTGTGAAGATTGGGGAGGGGTCCACTGGTGTGGTATGCATCGCTCGAGAGAGGCACACTGGGCGTCAGGTAGCAGTGAAGATGATGGACGTGAGGAAGCAGCAGCGCAGAGAGCTGCTCTTTAATGAGGTACTGTGGTGGAGGAGGCGGAGCTTCAGGTTCCTCATGGTTTCATGGTCCTGCTCTTCTACATGATCCTCATGTTCTCCTCAGGTGGTGATCATGAGGGAGTACCAGCATCCAAACGTGGTGAAAATGTTTCGCAGTGCTTTGGTGGAGGATGAGCTGTGGGTCGTCATGGAGTACCTGCAGGGTGGCGCTCTGACGCACATCATCGGTGAAACCAGGTGAGCAGAAAGCTTCTGACACCTGTTGGTTGTTAAACCTTCTCAGTTTTACAGCTTCACGTTGATCTTCAGGTTGAACGAGGAGCAGATAGCGACGGTATGTGAGGGCGTTCTGCAGGCGCTGTCTTACCTCCACTCGCAGGGCGTCATCCACAGAGACATCAAGAGCGACTCCATCCTGCTGACACTGGATGGACGGGTAATAAGATTCTTCTTCTGTTTCTGTGAGAACATCAACAGAAGGTTTAATTGGTTTAACGGGTCAGTGTAGGAAACACCAGCTTCTAACACCACTACTGCTCCAGTAAATCAGAGACAGTTTGTGATGAAAGTTGACAGTTACGACCTTCTTACATCCCATAAACGTGTCAGAATCTTCTTTTACTTTCTGCTGAGTGACAGTCTGATACAGAGTCTTACTTAGTTTAAGTAAACTCTAGATAGTTTTTCATCTGATAATAAGTTATTAATGACTGTGTAAATAAACTGAGGTGTAATTTCCTGTTTTCCTCATCTCTCTTTACCCTGCTGCAGATAAAGCTGTCAGACTTTGGTTTCTGTGCTCAGATCAGTAAAGATGTCCCCAAAAGGAAGTCTTTGGTTGGGACGCCGTACTGGATGGCTCCAGAAGTGATCTCCAAAACACCGTACAGCACTGAGGTGGGACCAGAAACATCTAAACACCAGATCAGCAGCTGCATAACTTAAACAACTCTTTCATGTTTACTTAGCTTACGGATTAAAAACCTTTAAAACTTAATGACTAAACATTTAAAATGGTGAATATTATATAGAGTTTAACAGTGTCCTGGTCCTTTAGGTGGACATCTGGTCTCTGGGCATCATGGTGGTGGAGATGGTGGACGGTGAGCCTCCTTATTTTAATGAAACACCCATCGGCGCCATGAAGAGGCTGAGAGACGAAGCAGCACCGAGTGCCAAGAATATCCAGAAGGTAAGACGACACACACGTTCTGATCTCTGGACCCCAAAACCAGAACCTACAATAAGAGACTGGAACTTCAAGTATTTTTGAGAAAAACCTTCAATTATTCAATAGAATCAGCTGATGTTAATATATTTGTTGCTAACTGATGAATTAAATTCATATTGAAATCTGACCGTCCAGCAGCTGGTTTGAGGTTAGGGTACCTGCAGACCCTGATGATGTCATACTGTGTCTCTGTATCTGCTCAGGTGTCTCCAGTCCTGAAGGACTTCCTGGGTTGCATGTTGATTCGTGAAACGCAGCGGCGCGGCAGTGCCAGTGACCTGCTGGAGCATCCGTTCCTGCTACAAGCTGCTTCGCCACGTTGCCTGGTACCGCTTGTAGAACAGTACCGCAAGCGCATGTCACTCTGCTGACGGGCGGACACGGGGATCACACCTGAGATTCTTCTGAGTCTATTCTTAAAATCCTGGTGCCTCTCGTAGGATCACAGATCAGAGATTTAACAGTTTGTTTCTGTGACTCACCTGTGGATTTTACCTGGAGCTTCATGTGGAATCAAACCCAAGATTTACCTGTGTTTCACCTGAGATCATATCTGAGACGCACCTGAACTTTGACTTCAGATTCAACCACGAATCACCAGATAGAATCTCTCTGACTCACCTGTGTTCAGACTTGAAACCTGTCGGAGGTCAAACATGAAAATGACCTGAAATCCTACTGATAATATAATTAAGACTAATGTAGAAACTTACCTGAGTTGGGACTCACCTGAGGTAAACCTTATCACTGATGCCACAGTTTGATCCTAGATTGTCATTTAGGATCATTCAGATACACCTGAGATTATTCCTAAAACTCACCTGTGATCATCTCTTTGATGATTTATATTTATACCTGAGACTCAGCTGATCACATGACACTTCACCTCAGACTGTACCTAGAATAATACTTGACCCTCTATCGATGGACGGTGTCTTATTTACAGAAAAAAAAACTAAAGTTGTACCGAAAACTCTCGTATCATCTCGTGACTTCATGCTTCAGAGAGTTTCTGTCAACTATCACACCTTTATAGACTCATCAGAGATTATCTCTGAGTCTTGTTTGGGATTATTTGAACATTCCCCTGGGATTATAAGAGACCTGCAGATCCTGGCTGTGTTTTTACAGCTCTGACCTCAGATTGAACTCCGTCAGTGACGTCTGTGTTTAACCTGAAACAGATTATTTTACCTATAAACACACTTTTCACAGAAGAAGAGCAGGAAGTGATCATAACATAAACACAAATCTAATAACCTGGTTTTACCTGTCACCTGCAGCCCTATGTACCACTTCCTGGTTGACCTCTGACCTCTTAATGTATATTTTTTTACAAACAACTACAAGATTTGAGATTTTAAATGTGAAAGTTTCTTTTATTTTTTTATTTTATATTGTTTTCTTCAAACAACTGATTGAAACAAAAACATTTCACTGGTAAAGATCAACTTCTAAAAGGAAAAACAAACATTTAAGTTCAATTGAAGAAGTTTTTGTTCATATACTGACTTCAAGCCAAAACACATTTCAGGTAAAAAAAAAAACTGAAGAACAATTTTAAAACAAATATTTAACTTGTAAAAAGTAATTAAATTATGTCATTTTGCCATGAAATGAACATTTTTTCTGTCTGAATCTTAATGTACTGATATCCAGTGGATAATATGTGAAAGAAAACAGAAACAAATTCACTTTAAATTAGTGAAAAATGTCAAACTAAGAATCCAACAAATTCAACAAGTCCTCAGTTTAATTCTCACTTTGATGTATATTTGGTTTTTTTTTGTTATTCATTAAATGTTTTTTCTTTATTTTTCAAAGTATATTGATTTATTTTGCAAAGTTGCACTTGTTCACGACACTTTGTTGGATGTGAATTTTATAAGATACATTTTAAAATTAAATATCAGTAAATGGTAACTGGTCTGTATTTGTAAAGCTTCGACTTACTGTTCATTTACACACACACACACACACACACACACACACACACACACACACACACTCACACACACACACTCAAGTGTGTTTTGTTATCCTTATGGGGACCGTCCATTGACTTCCATTGATTTTAGTAACTAGATTTATACCTAACCCAAACCCTTTTACTAACCTTAACCATTACTGATCTATAACTAACCCTAAGACTAACTAAAACTCTATTCACACCATACCTATAAACCTAACCCCTAACCCTAAAAAGGGGAGTCCCCCTCATGGGGACCAGGCTTCGGTCCCCCCAAGAACCCTCGGACCCCAGAAAGATAGGAAAAGTCAGGAAACGGGTCCTCAGGAGGTCAGAAATACAAACCCACACACACACACACACACACACACACACACACACACACACACACACACACTCAAGTGTGTTTTGTTATCCTTATGGGGACCGTCCCTTGACTTCCATTGATTTTAGTAACTAGATTTATACCTAACCCAAACCCTTTTACTAACCTTAACCATTACTGATCTATAACTAACCCTAAGACTAACTAAAACTCTATTCACACCATACCTATAAACCTAACCCCTAACCCTAAAAAGGGGAGTCCCCCTCATGGGGACCAGGCTTCGGTCCCCACAAGAACCCTCGGACCCCAGAAAGATAGTAAAAGTCAGGAAACGGGTCCTCAGGAGGTCAGAAATACAAACCCACACACACACACACACACACACACACTCAAGTGTGTTTTGTTATCCTTATGGGGACCGTCCATTGACTTCCATTGATTTTAGTAACTAGATTTATACCTAACCCAAACCCTTTTACTAACCTTAACCATTACTGATCTATAACTAACCCTAAGACTAACTAAAACTCTATTCACACCATACCTATAAACCTAACCCCTAACCCTAAAAAGGGGAGTCCCCCTCATGGGGACCAGGCTTCGGTCCCCACAAGAACCCTCGGACCCCAGAAAGATAGTAAAAGTCAGGAAACGGGTCCTCAGGAGGTCAGAAATACAAACCCACACACACACACACACACACACACACACACACACACACACACACACACACACACACACACAGGGTTTGGTTTCAAGCCCACAGAAACTTCCACAGTTGGTGTATCAAACCAGCAACTTTCAGATTGGAATGCGGCCGCTCTTCGCTGTAGTTCATTTAATTTGCATTGAAGTAAAAAGTTAAAATCACCTTCACAACAAGTCTTCATTCATTTCAGAGCAAAAACACACAACAGTTCCAAAATAAAAGCTTTGATACACAGACACATTAAAATCATCTCAATAAGACATTATTAATGTTACAGTAAAAACTGAATTATCGACTCTACCAAACACTTAAAGGTCTGATAAAAAAAAATAAAACTGAATATTAAATTACTTCAAATTTAGGTCCTGCTCACAAAAACTTCTGCATAAATCAAAGATGAACTAAAGTTCAAGATTTATCTGCATTAATAACGAACACGCGTGCAGAACAACACAGCTGCTTCAAACTGAAGAAGGCTCCACATATCTCAGATAAAACTGCTTTCTATTTGTAGAACGAAGATAAAGAGACACAAACACTTCAGTTCGTCACAGCACAGATCAGCTGATGAAGCTGCAGCATGTCCTTACAGCTCAGACAAACTGAGATGATGCTTGTAACTATGGTAATTCACCAAAAGCACAATCAAACTCAATTAACATGTTTATTCAGTGAACATAGCGCCCCCGTGTGGACGCCTGTCCTGCCAAGACCTTCTCTTACAATTGTAATTATTTAAAAATGTAATTTAAGCCTCTAATTATAATTAAATACAACAGTGATGATTATAAAAGACGGAGTCTGTATCTAAACATTTAACTGATACTGTATGTAATTCCATCAAAGCCCAGACACACACAAATTACTTTACTGGTTAAAAACAACAACAGTTACACCATGTATAATTAAAGGTGTGACACTGACAGTAACTGCATTGGAACACAGTTACGTTTCAAACTGTTTGCGAGCCTCGCTGATGGTTTAACAGAGTTTAAATGACGAGGTGTGATCAGAGTCTATCAGCAAACAGATAAGCAGGAAGACTCGGTTTTACCTAAAATGGATTGTAACAACTAAAGGTCCTGAATCTGCCCTCATGGTGTGATCAGGGATACATTTAGCTCAGCAGCTGTTTGTCCAACCAGATATTTCCTAATTTGGTCCACTGGGACTGTTTATAAATGTCCACCACCCTCGAGGACACTGCAGTTCTTCATCAGCATCAGCGAGAAAAGACTGTCTTCATTAATTTTTCTTCTGACTACAGTGAAACAACATACTCCATCATGGATGATGCTCTCATGGCCGAGTTTGGGAAGGCTGCTCCTTACCTGAGGAAGTCAGAGAAGGAGCGTCTGGAGGCTCAGACCAGAGCTTTTGACATCAAGACTGAATGTTTTGTTGCTGATGATAAAGTAGAATATGTGAAAGGGCAAATCCTCAGCAAAGATGGAGGGATGGTGACTGTGAAGAAAGAAGATGGGACCACAGTGACTGTAAAGGAATCTGATGTTCATCCCCAAAACCCGCCCAAGTTTGATAAAATTGAAGACATGGCAATGTTTACATTCCTCCATGAACCTGCCGTGCTGTTTAACCTCAAAGAGCGTTACGCTGCATGGATGATTTACACCTACTCCGGACTCTTCTGTGTCACTGTCAACCCCTACAAGTGGCTTCCAGTCTATGACTCAGACGTGGTGGCAGCCTACAGAGGAAAGAAGAGGAGTGAAGCTCCTCCTCACATCTTCTCCATCTCTGATAATGCCTACCAGTACATGCTAACTGACAGGGAGAACCAGTCTGTCCTCATCACCGGAGAATCCGGAGCTGGAAAGACGGTGAACACCAAGAGAGTCATCCAGTACTTTGCCAGTATTGCTGCAGTTGGAGGTGCAGTGAAAAAAGACAGCAGCAAGGGGACACTGGAGGATCAAATCATCCAGGCTAACCCGGCGCTTGAAGCCTTCGGCAATGCTAAAACGGTAAGAAACGACAACTCTTCTCGTTTTGGAAAATTTATCCGTATTCATTTTGGCACAAGTGGCAAACTGTCATCAGCCGACATTGAGACGTACCTCCTGGAGAAGTCCCGAGTCACCTTTCAGCTCAAGGCTGAGAGGAACTACCACATCTTCTATCAGATTCTATCCAATCAGAAACCAGAGCTGTTGGACCTGTTGCTGATCACCAACAATCCATATGACTACTCCTACATCTCCCAAGGAGAAGTATCCGTCGCTTCCATCAATGACTGTGAGGAGCTGATGGCCACTGATAGTGCTTTCGATGTGCTTGGCTTCACTTCAGAGGAGAAGACAGGTGTCTACAAACTGACAGGTGCCATTATGCACTACGGCAACATGAAGTTTAAACAGAAGCAGCGTGAGGAGCAGGCTGAACCTGATGGGACTGAAGCTGCAGATAAATCAGCTTATCTGATGGGGCTGAACTCTGCAGACCTCATCAAAGGACTCTGTCATCCCAGAGTAAAGGTGGGAAATGAGTATGTGACGAAGGGTCAAAGCGTGGACCAAGTTAATTACTCTATTGGTGCTCTGGCTAAATCAGTGTATGAAAAGATGTTCAACTGGATGGTGGTGAGAATCAACCAATCACTGGACACCAAGCAGCACCGTCAGTATTTCATAGGAGTTCTGGACATTGCTGGATTTGAGATCTTTGATTTTAACACGTTTGAGCAGCTGTGCATCAACTACACCAACGAGAAACTGCAACAGTTTTTCAACCACCATATGTTTGTCCTTGAGCAAGAAGAATATAAAAAGGAGGGGATTGAATGGGAGTTCATTGACTTTGGGATGGATCTGCAGGCCTGCATTGATCTGATTGAGAAACCTCTAGGGATCCTTTCAATCCTGGAGGAAGAGTGTATGTTTCCCAAAGCCAGTGATCAGACCTTTAAGGCCAAGCTCTATGATAATCATCTGGGCAAGAACAAGATGTTTGAGAAGCCGAGGGCAGCAAAGGGGAAAGCAGAGGCTCATTTTGCTCTGGTTCACTATGCTGGAACGGTGGACTACAACATCGGTGGGTGGCTCGTCAAGAATAAAGACCCCCTGAATGAAACTGTGGTCGGCCTTTACCAGAAATCTTCTCTGAAACTTTTAAGTCTGTTGTTTTCTACATATTCTGGAGCTGATGCAGAGAAAGGAGGTGGCAAAGGAGCCAAGAAGAAAGGGTCCTCATTCCAAACGGTGTCTGCTCTGCACAGGGAAAACCTGAACAAGTTGATGACCAACTTAAAAACTACTCACCCACACTTCGTCCGTTGTCTAATTCCTAATGAAAGGAAAACCCCGGGGGTCATGGACAACTGCCTCGTGATGCATCAGCTGCGCTGTAACGGTGTCCTGGAAGGAATCCGGATCTGCAGGAAGGGTTTCCCAAACAGAGTGCTCTATGGTGACTTCAAACAGAGGTACAGGATCCTGAATGCCTCCGCCATCCCAGAAGGTCAGTTTATTGATTCTAAGAGAACTGCTGAGAAGTTGTTGGGATCGCTTGACATTGACCACACTCAGTACAGATTTGGCCACACTAAAGTCTTCTTTAAAGCTGGACTGCTTGGAACCCTTGAGGAGATGCGAGATGAACAACTCTCTCGGATCATCACCAGGATTCAGGCTAATGCCAGAGGACTCCTCATGAGGGAGACGTTTGCAAAGCTCGTGGAACGCCGAGATGCCTTGATGGTCATCCAGTGGAACCTCAGATCTTTTCTGGGTGTGAAGAATTGGCCCTGGATGAAACTCTTCTTTAAGATCAAACCCCTCCTAAAGAGCGCTGAGGCTGAGAAGGAGATGGCCAACATGAAGGATGAATTTAACAAACTGAAAGAAGCTCTGGAGAAATCAGAAGCACGACGGAAAGAACTAGAGGAGAAAATAGTGACTCTTCTCCAAGAGAAGAATGATTTAACTCTACAGATCCAGTCTGAACAGGATACGCTAACTGATGCTGAAGAACGCTGTGAACAACTTATTAAGAGTAAAATTCAACTGGAGGCTAAGCTGAAGGAGATGAACGAAAGGCTGGAAGATGAAGAAGAGCTGAATGCAGATCTCACAGCAAAGAAACGGAAACTTGAAGATGAGTGTTCTGAGTTAAAGAAAGACATCGATGACCTAGAGCTAACGTTAGCCAAAGTGGAAAAGGAGAAACATGCTACAGAGAATAAAGTGAAAAACCTCGTGGAGGAGATGGCTTCTCAGGATGAAAACATCCTGAAGCTGACCAAAGAGAAAAAGGCTCTGCAGGAGGCCCAGCAGCAGACCTTGGATGACCTGCAGAGTGAGGAAGACAAGGCCAACAGTTTGACCAAAGCTAAAGTTAAACTAGAACAACAGGTGGATGATCTGGAGGGTTCACTGGAGCAAGAGAAGAAAGTCAGGATGGACCTGGAGCGCTCAAAGAGGAAGCTTGAGGGAGACCTGAAACTGACCCAGGAAACTTTAATGGACTTGGAGAACGACAAACAACAGCTTGAAGAAAGACTCAAGAAGAAAGATTTTGAGATCAGTCAAATAAATTCCAGGCTAGATGATGAACAGGTAGCTTCAGTTCAGCTTCAGAAGAAGCTAAAAGAAAACCAGGCGAGAATCGAGGAGCTGGAGGAAGAACTGGATGCAGAACGTGCAGCTCGAGCTAAAGTGGAGAAGCAACGTTCAGATCTTTCCCGTGAGCTGGAGGACATCAGCGAACGTCTGGAGGAAGCTGGTGGAGCCACATCGGCTCAGGTAGAGATGAATAAAAAGAGAGATGCTGAATTTCAGAAGCTGCGCAGGGAGCTAGAAGAATCAACCCTTCAACATGAAGCGACCGCTGCTTCACTCAGGAAGAAACACGCCGACAGTGTTGCTGAACTGGGAGAACAAATCGATAACCTGCAACGTGTGAAGCAGAAACTGGAGAAAGAGAAGACCGAGCTTAGGCTGGAGATGGATGACTTGTCTTCTAACATGGAGAGCGTGGTGAAGGCCAAATCCAACCTTGAGAAGATGTGTCGTACAATGGAAGACAACATGAATGAGTATAAGAGTAAATATGAGGAGAGTCTACGAAGTGCCAATGACCTGACGACCCAGAAGGCTAAACTACTAACTGAAAATGGAGAACTGGGACGTCAGCTGGAAGAGAAGGACTGTCTGATTTCACAGCTGACCAGAGGGAAGAACTCATACAACCAGCAGGTGGAAGATCTGCGCAGGCAGCTGGAAGAAGAAGTGAAGGCCAAAAATGCTCTTGCTCATGCTCTACAATCCGCTCGCCATGACTGTGATCTGCTCAGAGAACAGTTTGAAGAAGAACAGGAAGCCAAAGCTGAGCTTCAGAGAGCTTTGTCCAAATCTAACACAGAGGTCTCAGCATGGAGGAACAAATATGAGACTGATGGGATCCAAAGAACAGAAGAGTTAGAAGAAGCAAAGAAGAAGTTGGTCCAGAGGCTGCAAGAGGCCGAGGAGGCGATTGAGGCTGTGAATGCAAAGTGTTCATCTCTGGAGAAAACCAAACATCGCCTTCAAAACGAGATCGAAGACCTGATGCTGGATCTGGAGCGATCTAATGCAGCCGCTGCTGCACTGGACAAAAAACAAAGAAGTTTTGATAAAGTTCTGGCCGAGTGGAAACAGAAGTTTGAGGAGTCGCAGTGTGAACTGGAGGCTTCCCAGAAGGAAGCTCGATCTCTGAGTACCGAACTCTTTAAACTCAAGAATGCCTTTGAAGAATCACTGGACCAACTTGAGACGATGAAAAGAGAGAACAAGAACCTCCAGGAGGAGATTTCTGACCTCACCGAACAGCTCGGGGAAGGTGGTCGCAGTGCCCATGAGCTGGAGAAGCTCCGGAAACAACTTGAACAAGAAAAGGCTGAACTTCAGTCAGCGTTGGAGGAGGCAGAAGGTTCTCTGGAACATGAAGAGAGTAAGATCCTTCGAGCTCAGATGGAGTTTAACCAGGTGAAGGCTGACATGGAGCGCAAGCTAGCTGAAAGAGACGAGGAAATGGAACAAGCCAAGAGGAACTACCAACGGATGCTCGAGTCTCTTCAGTCCTCTTTGGAGTCTGAGACCAGGAGCCGAAATGAGGCTCTGAGAGTCAAGAAGAAGATGGACGGAGACCTTAATGAGATGGAGATACAGCTGGGTCAAGCAAACAGGCAGGCAGCTGAAGCCCAGAAACAGGTCAAGACCCTGCAGGCCTTTCTGAAAGACACTCAGTTGCAGCTCGATGATGCTCAGCACTGCAACGATGACCTGAGAGAAAACATCACCTTAGTGGAGCGTCGAAACAATCTGATTCAAGCTGAACTGGAGGAGGTGAGGGCGGCTCTGGAGCAGACGGAGAGAAGTCGTAAACTAGCAGAACAGGAACTGACTGATGCTACAGAGAGGATGCAGCTCCTGCACTCCCAAAATACCAGCCTGATTAACCAAAAGAAAAAGCACGAGGCAGACCTCCTCAACATGCAAACTGAACTGGAAGAAGCCATACAGGAGAACCGCAACGCTGAGGAAAAGGCAAAGAAGGCCATAACAGATGCAGCCATGATGGCCGAGGAGCTGAAAAAGGAGCAGGACACTAGCGCCCATCTGGAACGCATGAAGAAGAACATGGAGCAGACCATCAAAGACCTGCAGCATCGTCTGGATGAAGCTGAGCAGATCGCCATGAAGGGTGGAAAAAAGCAACTCCAGAAACTGGAAGCACACATCAAAGAGCTGGAGAACGAGCTGGAGGCGGAGCAGAAGAGAGGAACAGAATCCATCAAGGCAATTCGTAAATATGAACGCCGCATCAAAGAGCTCACATTCCAAACCGAGGAGGACCGGAAGAACATGGGGCGCCTGCAAGACCTGGTGGACAAGCTGCAGCTGAAGGTCAAGTCCTACAAACACGCAGCCGAGGAAGCAGAGGAGGCTGCAAACAACAACATGGCCAGAGTACGCAAGCTGCAGCACGAGCTGGAGGAGGCGGAGGAGAGAGCAGACATCGCAGAGTCACAGGTGAACAAACTAAGAGCCAAAACCAGGGATGGATCCTCCAAGAAGGGTCTGGATGAGTGAGGAGGAACCAGACACCTTCTCAGGTGAGTTAACGAGGAGCTGATAATTACACTGACAATAAAATAAGAGACTTAAATTTGTGTTTAATCACTGACAGTTCTACTAGCTAAAGGCCATGATTTAAAAACTAAATAAAACTAAAATCTGAGTCCTGGATGAATCTTTCAACTTGTTTCTTAAATAATAAAGACGTGGTTAGTGGTCAGTTTAAGGTTATCTCAGGTCACCGTGAGGAGACAGTAAACATGTTCAGTTCAAGTCCGGGTCAGTCAGATTCTTATCCAATCAAATTAAAGTTCACATGATGTTAAATTAACATTTTCCATGACTGAAAGCTGAGATAAAAGATGATGGTTTTATTGATCAAATGTCAGATGTTGCTGTTATTGAATCTATTTTATTTATTGTTGCTTCTCACTAATTTGTTAAAAATCTGTTTTGTTTTGCAGGTTTTTCTGACTGTTTGGTACCAAACCAGTAAATCTTGATCCTACAACCAACTCATTTAATCACAGTTTATTTTATTACCAGTGACAGTTTCCCTGCTGATGAGGACATGATGATTCAGGAAGTTTAACAAGATGTTTCTGCAGGTTTCTGTGTAAACGGTTCATCTGAACAACACAGTGGACCTAATGGAGCTCCAGGGTCATATTTATTATCCCCGTGATGTGAATTAGATTGTTCAGTTATGAATACGACATTCAGCCTGTCGTTAGCCAAAGAGCTGCACACGAGGATATGAAGAGAAAACAAGAACATACAGGAAACAGAAAAACACGACAGACTGATCAATAAATACAGTAAAAATTATGATCAGATTTAAAGTTCAACCAATATTTAAGATGCATATTTTAAAACCAGTGAGTATAAATGAGTTTGAAGATGAATTTTTCTGAGGTGGGTGACTTCGAGCTCCGGCATGTTCAGATGTTTTCTTACTTCTACACACCTGCTGACATGCAGAAGATCCAGACCTGGATCTACTCACCTCCAGGTCCAGGAGCAGCTGGATTCACAAGAGCCACAACTGAAAGAACCTGATGACCCCTGTAGACCTGATGACCTCTGTAGACCTGATGATCTCTGTAGACCTGATGATCTCTGTAGACCTGGTGATCTCTGTAGACCTGATGACCCCTGTAGACCTGATGACCTCTGTAGACCTGATGATCTCTGTAGACCTGGTGATCTCTGTAGACCTGATGACCCCTGTAGACCTGATGACCCCTGTAGACCTGATGATCTCTGTAGACCTGATGATCTCTGTAGACCTGGTGATCTCTGTAGACCTGATGACCTCTGTAGACCTGATGACCTCTGTAGACCTGATGATCTCTGTAGACCTGGTGATCTCTGTAGACCTGATGACCCCTGTAGACCTGATGACCCCTGTAGACCTGATGACCCCTGTAGACCTGATGACCCCTGTAGACCTGATGATCTCTGTAGACCTGGTGATCTCTGTGGATCTGATTAAAAACCTGTAACAGAACTTGTAACCACATCAGAACATCTCAACACTGCAGGTATCTCTTCACCTGTGGATTTCTGTCTGAAGTTTCTGAATCCAGAATGACATTTTGTTGTGATTTTAAGTAAATGTTTGAATTGAAAAGTTTATGATCTTTATGGAATTAGATTTTTGATCTTTAGAAGTTTAAATTGCTGCTGTTATCACGTGTTAACCTGCAGAGAAATAAACAACCTGTAAAACACAGTGAATGTGTCTGGTCACGTGGGCTGCTGCTGTGGGTTCAATAACAGAGAAAACTAGAATAAAAATAATCAAATGTTTAATCTGTTCTCCTGAAATCCGCTCAGATTAAAACCAGCGCAAAGCTTTCATTTTGAAGGTATAATTGGTGTGTTTCCGGTCCGTGCTGACCCGGTTTACCTTGACAGTCTGAGCATAAACCTGTTGAGGAGTCCGATGTGGATCCAGACTAGGAGGATGGGTGGACCAGGACAGCACGGATCGTGGTCCTCCGCTCGGCTGTGACCTGCCGCACATCCATCCCACCATGCGGGAGAAGAGGAGCTGGACCCCGCCGTTCGGTCCTGCGGGACGCCACAAACCGGCCACGTACACCGGAGACAAGGCGATCCACTCCGGTGAAGCCAGCAGGAAGTGGGTGCGAGTCGCCACCGTGGTGGGCTACGTGCTGGCCGTGTCTCTAGCTGCTGTCATCCTGGCTGTTTACTACAGCTTCATCTGGAAACCCGCATCCAGTCCCGGACCAGTCCAGTCCAGCAACGGGACGGGGAGCAGGACCGGAGAACTGGGAGCCAAAATAAATCAGACTGAGACTGGAGCTGCAAGACAAACTGCAAATCCTAAAAACTGCAGGACCAATAACTGTGAGGGGTGTTCGGCGGACCCAGATCCATCAGACTTCAGGGGATCAGAAGACAGTCACGTGTCCAGTCACGGTAACACACCTGTAGAAAGTCTCACCACAGACAGAAACGTCTTTAACGGGAACCTGCGGACTCCATCCGACCCGTCTCAGACCGGGCTGAGCTTCACCTCCCCGGGTCAGACTACCTCCGAACCGGCGGCGGTCACAGCAGAGGATCCGTCCAACCTGCCGACACACCGGGACCCGGTGGCTGACACCGGCTGGACGGAGGGGGACTACTCAGGGTCCGGGACGGAGAACTAATCAACCTTCAGCTCAAATAAGAAAATTCAGTTATGAATTTTAACTCAATAAATTAAATTTAAACCATTAAATCAGGTTTTAACATCTGACTCATGTTTCTGATAAAGTTTTTAACTAAATTATCAATAATCTGAAAGATTAACAGTTTTTATTTAGAGGCGTGTGTCTGAAATGTAAAAAACATTTTTAATTTAACAGTTTATTAAGCTCTTCTTTTCTTCTTCTTATTATTATTAACAATTATATTAATAATAATATTTCATGATCAACAGCAATATTGCTATGTTACGGCTATATTCTGTTTTATTTCACGTGATTACTTGTTTATTATTATGTGTTTAATTTGTTGTTCTGAGTGTTTTGACTTTGTTCCAGATGTTTTCTTCTTTTTTATCACATCCTGCAGCTACACAGATGAAGCTGCTTTTAATTTAGTTAAATTGAGTCAACATTAAATCCTGTTCTGTAACTTTTTTCTTGTTTTCTGTCGTTTGTTGAACTATTTAATAAAACAAAAACAACGAGAGCTGATAAATGGTTCAGGTTGTTCGGTCAGTTCTGAAAGGAAGTCATTTATTTTTACACGTTAGAAAGTAACAGTAACTGAAAAATAATCACTTTATATACACAAAACTTTAAAAGAATCAACATTTTTTCCAGGAAGTTGATTTTTTAAATTCTATAGTGTTATTAAAAAGATTAGCTTCTTGTTTAATTATTATGTTGCACTTCAGTGCTGCAATAAACGTCATTTATTCATTTTTCTTTAGATAAAAAACACTGTAATAGATTGAAACATTGTCCGGAGGTTTTTATTGAAATGTCTGTGTAATGAGATTAGAATGCACTTAAAGAATAATGCCAAAATAATTCAATCAGTAGAGGAACAAGAAACAACAAAAAGCTCGACATATTGGTTTCAGATTTCAAATCCTCTAATTTCTGATTATTATGATTTATATGAGAGAAATAAAAAGTGTTTTTGTTTTTATGAAAGTCTGTCTGCATCAACATAATCCAACCTTCCTGTCTGATGACATGAGGAAGGAAGAGCAGCTAGTTTGGTCTGATTACAGAACAGATTTCATGTTGTTAATTATCTGTAAATCCTGTTTACATCTTTTAGCTGCAGAGCTGGAATGAAACAACACAAACAAACAAACATCATGTTGTTTTTATGTTGCTCCAAATACCTAATATTTGTATCAAAGTATTTTATTATGTGTGTACTGTTGGACTCAGATGCGTTCAGGGACTCCAGCTGTGAACCTGCTGAGTTTTACATCTTACACTTGTATTTTGTTTCAACACAAAAGAAGAAAGTCTTTAAATTTTGAAGGTAAAGAGAAAATTCTGATGATTTTTCCTTCACACACACAGAATAAACTCTCGTTACTTCGTCTTTAGTTTCACAGATTTATTTGTAAAGAACAACCACCGTCTGTAGACAGTCACAGGTTTTAATTTGACAGACCTTCAGGTTCAGATTAGAAATTAAAAATGAAACTGGTCTTCAGACCATCTTTATTAAGACTGGACCATCTGACAAACATCAACCAGCAGCTGTCTCAGAGTTCAGGATGATGATCTGAACATCTTCTCACAGCAACTGATGGAGGTTAAGGTGTTTCAGGCTCCGCCTACATGGGAGAAACAAGGAAGATGGTGAAGGTGGTGAGACGACCCTGATCTGCGATGCTTTGACCTGCCCACAGTTGAGCAAAGAGCTGGTCATTCTGCTCCAGAGCCAGAACCATGCCGTTAGAGGCGCTGGCCTTGGTTCCTGCTTTCTGGTGGATCGCAAACATCATCTCGCGGTTTTTCTTCACTCCAGCGTTCATTTCCCCCGTGTTGCCAACCATCCCTGTGAGCTGCACATAGTAAAGACCTTTCACAGGGACTGTGAAGATACCTGCAGGTGAAGGAAAGAGAAGAACATCAGAAAAGTTTCTGTTGTTTTACATCTAAATGATTTTCAGCAAATATAAAAACTAAAAACCAGGTCAGAATATTCTGGTAGTTCCATCACAACTAAAAGTATAAAGTAAATGAAACTACTGGATTTTATTAGGAAAAATCTGAGTTGTTGTTGAGACCCGACCAGGTGAGTCGTACCTGTCTCTTTGTTGTATCCATTGCCGACGTTAGTTACCACCTTCTGAAACAGCAGAGTTTTATCAGCTTCCATTCAACCCATTCAACACTGTCTTCAACGAGTGCAGCACTGAACGCCACTTTCTTTTCATCACCTTGTTGTGCCTGGACCAGACCACACACCACCAGCACCAGCAGGAACAAGTTGGACATCATCTTCACTGAAGAACTGAGAGATTCACACTGCAGAACAGGAAACTCTGTGCAGAACTGAAGAAGGACTCCAGTATTTATCCCTGTCTGGGTCTGATCTTTGGATCTGTGGCGTAAAGATTCTTTTTGAACAAGTTAAACATCAAGACGTTTATTGACCCTTACTGGCAGCGCTGGATCGATATTTGTTAATATTTTTTTTCTTAATTTTTTTTTAACTGATTATGAAATTGTTGCTAAAAACAAATAACGGAATGTGAAATCTGCACTTGTTTAAAACATTTAAGAGAGTCAGTCAGCAAATGTCAGAACATTTTACCTGCAGAAAATCTGCATCATCTTTCGTCTCCTACAAATGCACGTCGTCTCTGAGAGGACATGCGAGTCTGGGTCTTACGTCCTTGTGTTTTGTGTACTTGGACAAGGCTCATGACCGGGTCCCCTGGGACTTTCTGTGGGGCATGCTGCTAAAGTACCTGGTCCTAGGGACACTTCTATATGCTGTCCAGTCCCTGTATAACAGAAGCAAGAGCTGTGTCCACATTGGACGGACGATCTTACAGACCTAAAACATGAAACAGGTGATTCTCAATTGGCCCTTTGTGTGAATGAGTGAGTGTGAGTGGTATTTTATCCTCATGTGACCCTGTGATGGACTGGCGACCTGTCCAGGTGAAACTCCGCCTCTCACCCAGTTACTCTGGGACATAGACACCAGCTCTACGTGAGCCTAAACAGGATCAAGCCAGTAAAGAAAATAGTTGGACGGCTGAAAGAAGTGGGAAGTGGCCTGATGTGAAATGATGAGAAATGATCATGTGACATCAGGTTCAAAAAGGGAATGTAGTATTTTGTTGTATAACGTCTGAAATAAGGGCTCAATGTGAACGTCTGATCTCTGGACTGTTGAAGAAGATAAACAACCTTGTTCAACCTTCTCTGATATTTGTTAACACTTTCCCAAAAATCCAATGACATGGAAAAATACAAGTTCAACCCCAGATTGACATGATGTAACTGCAGTTTAAACAACTAACAATTCAGAAATAAAACTGTCCTTCAGAACTTTTAAACATATATTATTATTGTCTCAGTCTGAATAACATACATGATGTTAGTCTTCTTCACTCAGTTAACAGCAGGAAGTTAGATTCTTTTTCTGTCATCAAGTTCTAGTTTCTCTTATAAATCCACTGTAATCCAGACTTGTGCTGGAGCCGCTGACGTCCTGCTCACGGTGGTTAGACATGTTGGTGACATGTTGTTACCTGTGGATGTGCATGTCAGGAGTTCTTAAAGGAGACACCTTGTTTCGAGCCTCCTTTGGTTCCATCCAGACTATAAACACATTGGATACAGAGACATCCACCTCGTCGGCAGCTGGTTCAGTATGTTGGTTGTGTTGAACTGAAGACTGGCCTCTGGATAATTAAGAAAACTGACCTGAACTTGTTTACAGCTGTTTATTATTCCTCCATGACGCCCTCATGAGCACCACATCTGTAAAAACAGACTCAGGTAGAAGCTTTGTCCTGGTTCTAGATTGTTCCAGCTGTCTTATAAGATGCTCCTTTTTCAGGCTGCACGGTGTGAAATGTCACAAGGTTATGTTACACTCTAACACGTTAAGAACCACCTGTGTCCAGCGTGTCCCCCTGGCGTCCCTGTGCTTAGATTATAACAATGAAACAGTGTGTGTGTGTGTGTGTGTGTGTGTGTGTGTGTGTGTGGGTTTGTATTTCTGACCTCCTGGGGACCCGTTTCCTGACTTTTACTATCTTTCTGGGGTCCGAGGGTTCTTGTGGGGACCGAAGCCTGGTCCCCATGAGGGGGACTCCCCTTTTTAGGGTTAGGGGTTAGGTTTATAGGTATGGTGTGAATAGAGTTTTAGTTAGTCTTAGGGTTAGTTATAGATCAGTAATGGTTAAGGTTAGGAAAAGGGTTTGGGTTAGGTATAAATCTAGTTACTAAAATCAATGGAAGTCAATGGACGGTCCCCATAAGGATAACAAAACACACTTGTGTGTGTGTGTGTGTGTGTGTGTGTGTGTGTGTGGGTTTGTATTTCTGACCTCCTGGGGACCCGTTTCCTGACTTTTACTATCTTTCTGGGGTCCGAGGGTTCTTGTGGGGACCGAAGCCTGGTCCCCATGAGGGGGGCTCCCCTTTTTAGGGTTAGGGGTTAGGTTTATAGGTATGGTGTGAATAGAGTTTTAGTTAGTCTTAGGGTTAGTTATAGATCAGTAATGGTTAAGGTTAGGAAAAGGGTTTGGGTTAGGTATAAATCTAGTTACTAAAATCAATGGAAGTCAATGGACGGTCCCCATAAGGATAACAAAACACACTTGTGTGTGTGTGTGTGTGTGTGTGTGTGTGTGTGTGTGTTTGTGTGTGTGTGTGTGTGTGTGTGTGGGTTTGTATTTCTGACCTCCTGGGGACCCGTTTCCTGACTTTTACTATCTTTCTGGGGTCCGAGGGTTCTTGTGGGGGCCGAAGCGTGGTCCCCATGAGGGGGACTCCCCTTTTTAGGGTTAGGGGTTAGGTTTATAGGTATGGTGTGAATAGAGTTTTAGTTAGTCTTAGGGTTAGTTATAGATCAGTAATGGTTAAGGTTAGGAAAAGGGTTTGGGTTAGGTATAAATCTAGTTACTAAAATCAATGGAAGTCAATGGACGGTCCCCATAAGGATAACAAAACACACTTGTGTGTGTGTGTGTGTGTGTGGGTTTGTATTTCTGACCTCCTGGGGACCCGTTTCCTGACTTTTACTATCTTTCTGGGGTCCGAGGGTTCTTGTGGGGACCGAAGGCTGGTCCCCATGAGGGGGACTCCCCTTTTTAGGGTTAGGGGTTAGGTTTATAGGTATGGTGTGAATAGAGTTTTAGTTAGTCTTAGGGTTAGTTATAGATCAGTAATGGTTAAGGTTAGTAAAAGGGTTTGGGTTAGGTATAAATCTAGTTACTAAAATCAATGGAAGTCAATGGACGGTCCCCATAAGGATACCAAAACACACTTGTGTGTGTGTGTGTGTGTGTGTGTGTGTGTGTGTGTGTGTGTGTGTGTGTGTGTGTGTGTGTGTTTGTGTTTCTGACCTCCTGGGGACCCGTTTCCTGACTTTTACTATCTTTCTGGGGTCCGAGGGTTCTTGTGGGGACCGAAGCCTGGTCCCCATGAGGGGGACTCCCCTTTTTAGGGTTAGGGGTTAGGTTTATAGGTATGGTGTGAATAGAGTTTTAGTTAGTCTTAGGGTTAGTTATAGATCAGTAATGGTTAAGGTTAGGAAAAGGGTTTGGGTTAGGTATATATCTAGTTACTAATATCAATGGAAGTCAATGGACGGTCCCCATAAGGATAACAAAACACACTTGTGTGTGTGTGTGTGTGTGTGTGTGGGTTTGTATTTCTGACCTCCTGGGGACCCGTTTCCTGACTTTTACTATCTTTCTGGGGTCCGAGGGTTCTTGTGGGGACCGAAGCCTGGTCCCCATGGGGGGACTCCCCTTTTTAGGGTTAGGGGTTAGGTTTATAGGTATGGTGTGAATAGAGTTTTAGTTAGTCTTAGGGTTAGTTATAGATCAGTAATGGTTAAGGTTAGGAAAAGGGTTTGGGTTAGGTATAAATCTAGTTACTAAAATCAATGGAAGTCAATGGACGGTCCCCATAAGGATAACAAAACACACTTGTGTGTGTGTGTGTGTGTGTGTGTGTGTGTGTGTGTGTGTGTGTGTGTGTGTGTGTGTGTGTGTGTGTGTGTGTGTCTGTATTTCTGACCTCCTGGGGACCCGTTTCCTGACTTTTACTATCTTTCTGGGGTCCGAGGGTTCTTGTGGGGACCGAAGCCTGGTCCCCATGAGGGGGACTCCCCTTTTTAGGGTTAGGGGTTAGGTTTATAGGTATGGTGTGAATAGAGTTTTAGTTAGTCTTAGTGTTAGTTATAGATCAGTAATGGTTAAGGTTAGGAAAAGGGTTTGGGTTAGGTATAAATCTAGTTACTAAAATCAATGGAAGTCAATGGACGGTCCCCATAAGGATAACAAAACACACTTGTGTGTGTGTGTGTGTGTGTGTGTGTGTGTGTGTGTGTGTGTGTGTGTGGGTTTGTATTTCTGACCTCCTGGGGACCCGTTTCCTGACTTTTACTATCTTTCTGGGGTCCGAGGGTTCTTGTGGGGACCGAAGCCTGGTCCCCATGAGGGGGACTCCCCTTTTTAGGGTTAGGGGTTAGGTTTATAGGTATGGTGTGAATAGAGTTTTAGTTAGTCTTAGGGTTAGTTATAGATCAGTAATGGTTAAGGTTAGGAAAAGGGTTTGGGTTAGGTATAAATCTAGTTACTAAAATCAATGGAAGTCAATGGACGGTCCCCATAAGGATAACAAAACACACTTGTGTGTGTGTGTGTGTGTGTGTGTGTGTGTGTGTGTGTGTGTGTGTGTGTGTGTGTGTGTGTGTGTGTGTGTGTGTGTGTGTGTGTGTGTGTGTGTGGTACTATACTTGTTTTTGTTTCCATTTTAGGACCTTTTCTGGTATAATGACCTTTGTGGGACCAGTAAGCCTTATGTGGACAAAAGCTCGATCCAAAGACAGTGCTGAATAATTTCGGCTTCAGAGGTTAAGATTTAGGTCTGAAGTATGAATTAACTTCAGGTTAGGCTCTCACGGGGATTAGGATTAGGATTAGGCTACAGACACAAATAGAAGTCAACAAAAAGTCCCAACAAGGATAAAAATGCAAACATGTATAGATGCGCATGTCGGCATTTATTTATTTATTAAATGTTTATTGTAGCAAATACTTGAAGGTACAAATATACACTATATTACCAAAAGTATTTGCTCACCTGCCTTTACTCATACTATGAACTGCAGTGCCATCCCATTCCTAACCCATAGAGTTCAATATGATGTCGGTCCACCTTTTGCAGCTATTACAGCTTCAGCTCTTCTGGGAAGGCTGTCCACAAGGTTGAGGAGAGTGTTTATAGGGATTTTTGACCATTCTTCCAAAAGTGCATTAGTGAGGTCACACACTGATGTTGGTCGAGAAGGTCTGGCTCTCAGTCTCCGTTCCAATTCATCCCAAAGGTGTTCTATCAGGTTCAGGTCAGGACTCTGTGCAGGCCAGTCGAGTTCATCCACACCAGACTCTGTCATCCATGTCTTTATGGACCTTGCTTTGTGCACTGGTGCACAGTCATGTTGGAAGAGGAAGGGGCCCGCTCCAAACTGTTCCCACAAGGTTGGGAACATGGAATTGTCCAAAATACTTTGGTATCCTGAAGCATTCAAAGTTCCTTTCACTGGAACTAAGGGGCCAAGCCCAGCTCCTGAAAAACAACCCCACACCATAATTCCTCCTCCACCAAATTTCACAGTCGGCACAATGTAGTCTGAAATGTACCGTTCCCCTGGCAACCTCCAAACCCAGACTCGTCCATCAGATTGCCAAATGGAAAAGCGTGATTCATCACTCCAGAGAACGCGTCTCCGCTGCTCTAGAGGCCAGTGGCGGCGTGCTTTACACCATTGCATCCGACGCTTTGCATTGCACTTGGTGATGTGTGGCTTGGCTGCAGCTGCTCGGCCATGGAAACCCATTCCATGAAGCTCTCTGCGTACTGTACTTGGGCTAATCTGAAGGTCACATGAAGTTTGTAGCTCTGTCGCAACTGACTGTGCAGAAAGTCGGCGACCTCTTTGCACTATGCGCTTCAGCATCCGCTGACCCCTCTCCATCACTTTACGTGGTCTACCACTTCGTGGCTGTTGTTCCCAAATACTTCCATTTTGTTATAATAGAGCTGACAGTTGACTGTGGAATATTTAGGAGGGAGGAAATTTCACGACTGGATTTGTTGCACAGGTGGCATCCTATGACAGTTCCACGCTGGAATTCACTGAGCTCCTGAGAGCCGCCCATTCTTTCACAAATGTCCTGCTTCACAGTCTGCATGCCTGAGTGCTTGACTTTATACACCTGTGGCCAGGCCAAGTGATTAGGACACCTGATTCTGATCATTTGAATGGGTGAGTGAATACTTTTGGTAATATAGTGTATTTATTTGCACTTTTTTTCCTTGTAGAAATGTAAAATGATTTGACCCTAACACCGTTCAATGGTTGTGAACAAGTAACACTCAGCTAATGTAGCAGCTGTTATCTGTGTGCTCGGTGGTTGAACACCTTCATTCTTTTAAATGTTCATTGGAAACATGTTTAGTGTCAATATTTAGTTTGGAACAAACAAACAGATTCACAGTCTGATAACAGAAACACAGACTTCGTGGAGCAACACAGAGACCTCACGAGCAAGAAAAATAGATTGATTTTTACTTTCAGACACATTCATCTGTTATTTCCTTCAAGTCTGCTGACAAACAAAACAAAAGTACCAATCAAATCAATTTCACTGATTGGAAATCTGTGAAATTTGAGGTGAAAGAGACTTTTAAATACCACAACTGTCTGAGAAAGGAATCAATGTTATTGATCGAGAAGAAGGAACATGAGAAACAGGAAAAATACCAGGAACTGTGATGTAGAAAGTCGAGGCCTCAGCGGTACTGGAGGTCTTCAGTGCTGAGACCCAGAGGTATAAAGAACCTTCAAGCTCCTGGACCTCTGATAGAAGAACAACCTCGTGTGTGTGTGGACGAAGGGGGAGCTGAGAGGGTTTTTATAGAACTATATGTATAGAATGAAAACTTCTTTATTAAAATAAATGATAAGTTTTAAACAGCTGATGTTAAAATATTTTTCTGTTGAACGAAGTTAATTTCTGTTTTGAGTTTCATCCTTTTTTTCTTATTCACTCCTTAAATAAAGACATTTTAAACGATCTGTTTGATTTAACTTCACTCCAACATGTGCTGAGCTCAGATGACCCAGTTCTTAGTTTAAAGGTTCTGTTAACAGCGTTTTCAGTCCGATCTGCAGCACAATGTTGCAGGTAAATGTCTAAAAATAGAAAGGAGGAAGCAAAGAAACGAGATGAGTCACTTACCTGAATTTCACTCTCCCATCATCCCTCAGTAATCCATCAGATGTTAATCTGTGCAGCAGAGAGCTGCTGGCAGCTTTAATCTGGAAACACAATGAGCTGATCAGAATAAAAGCTTCAGCTTCTCATAATCCAGCTGTTTCCTTCCTGATTGACGACAGATGATTAAAATATTCATCAATGTGCTGGAACACGAGTTTCATCCCTGATGAAGAAGAAGATCTGAGTGTGTCAGAGGAACATGTTCAGATCATCGACTCAGGATCATCTGTCATCCACTGAATTAAACTCCCCATCTCATCTTCTTTCATGTCAACGTTGTTTCCACAGAAACAGGAAGTCAGTTCAAAGACTGCGCTGTTTCAGTGATCAGGGAACCTGCTGAATAATTGAAATCAGGGATTTTTCCACATGTATAAACTATCAGCAAGTAACACACGAGATTTATAATTTAATTGATGAAATCAACATGAAATCTAATGGTGATTTTCTGAGTTTTAGTCCCAATAATGAGTCTGACTGGAGCTCGAACTCCTAAAGGCATGAAGTTAAATAAAAACACTTCAGTATTTTATTGAGCTGATAACTTCTAGATTCCTGCAGGTTGGCGATGTTCCAAAATAAACCTCCACAATAAGACTGAGTTTGAAGAACTAAAATTAATTCTGGGTAATTCAAGATTTAATGTCCAAAAAAGGAACCATAAGATCAGCAGCCCTGTGAGAACCGTAAGATTTCAACATGTAAATGCTGATTGGACAGGATTTCATTAGATACATTTAATTTCTTTGTTATTTATTATCAACTCTCTCAGAAAAATAAAGTGATCAGATTCCAAACAACAATTCTGAAAAATAATCTAAAAGACTGAAATAATCTTAAACCTAAAATAGAATAGATTATACTTGGAACAGAAATAACACTATAAAAACAACCTGATTGTACTTATTGTCAATCATTATTCACATGTTTCTGCTTTCTGCACAGCCATTAAACCAAATCTTAGAATACGAGTTTACTCAGGTGTTGATTTAAAAACCAAATAAAAGTCCGACAAAATGTTGGACATCATTTCAGTTTAAGTGTGAAGATGTAAACAGTGTAAGTTTAGAGCAGATAATAAAAACATGAAGCTTTTATCATGTTAAATAAACTGATGTGCATCAAAGTTCTGTAAATAATCAGCATGTAACCAGCTGCAGGGAGGATGGACCGCCATCGTGGTGCGCCCCCCTGTGGACACACAGGGAACTGCAGGTTTTATAGAACTGAGGAGAACTGGATTTTTCTTATAAACTGATGCTGCATGAATAAAACTGTTTCTACAATAAATTAAACATGATTTAAATTCACATTTTTATATTGTTTTGGGAGCCTGAGGTCTCTTCCTGTCCCATCAGACCCCAGTGGGTGGAGGCAGAACTCACCCTGGTTCTGGTTCTTCCTGCTCAGGATGGAGGATCTGCTGTTTCATTAGACAGAAACCTTTTTATTTGGTAATTTATTGAATCGGATCATGTTGCAGCTGAACTGAAATTTAAACCTTAAAGTTCTTCTGAGGTCTGTAACACGGCTTCCTGTAGGAATTCTTACAGCAGAGTTAATGAGGAGAATCTTCATCCTGAACTGGGTCAGAACAAACACTGAAGACACAAACAGAAGATCACTTGGTTTATTGAGCTTAAAAAGGCCTGCGTGCACAGCAGAGAGCATCAGAACCATCAGAACCACAACAACAAGCTGCCTGAAGACAAACAAACACCAGCTGATCGCCACGCCCCCAACGTTCTGACCAACAGCTGCAGTTTCATCTGACTGAGTTCCAAACGGTTCCAGTTTGACCAGAATTCAGAGGTTCTGAAGTGACCCGTCAGGATGACGTGTAGAACCTGGACTGGTTTTGGTTGGTGCTTGTCAGGACTGGGAGGCAGCGGGACCAGATGGAAGGTGACTGGTGTTTCCAGTTTGATTTAGTTTGAATTCTCCAGGTTAGATTTGGTTCCGTTGCTGCTCCGACCCGTATACTGGCTAAAAAACCTGACCCGTGTGCGTGAAGCGCTCAGAACCAGCTTTACTATCCAAGTTGGTTCTAAAACTGTTTGAAAACAAAGAATCAGTTTGCATTCAGAATCTGAGTCCAAACAGAACTAACAGAACTAACCCCCCCCCCCCCCAGACCTCCCAGAAAGGGTCAAAGTTTTCAGTTTCTGGATTTTAAGTGTTCTGAACTTCAAGCAGGTTTTCAGAGTCTCTGTAACATTCTGAAAACCTGGTTTGGATTTGGGAGTTTGGTTCTGAATGTGGACTGTGACGGGTTCGGACTACGGTTTGGAGAGTTGTTCTGACCGGTTCTTATTTAGACTGACTTCAGGCAGGATGTAATGTGCTTTAAACCAGGTTAGGTCTGAGACCACTTCAGCCCGTGTTCTGGTCCGTGTCTGCTTGGGTTTCTGTGTGGCTCTGGAACAGGATCAGGAGGTTCTCCAGAGTCAGTACCAAACGGTAACTTTGATCCAGTTGATTGTGAAATGCTGAAACCGGTTCAGGTGATTCTGATCAAGTGTATTTATAAAGTACTTTATCATACAGCATGACAGCTGACCAGAGTGCTGCACAGCAAATCAGGAAATAAAGCAAAATAGAAAATTCTGATCGGAACCGGTTCGGGTGATTCTGATCAGTGATCAGTGCTTAGGAAGAATCAGCATCAGCAAGAACACGTGACAGAACTCCAGGCTGCGGATGGTTTCAGGGCTGTAACAGGATCGTATGAAACAGAAGTTGGTCATGTGACCACGAGCGAGTTTGAACATACAGGTATGGAGGCCGGTTCTGTGGTCCAGTACGTTAGAATGAAAAGCAGAACTGCAGCGGCAGCAAGACTCTTAAGGCAAACAGACTGTAACAGGCCGGTTCTAGTGTTTTCTACAGATTTCCTGTGACGCGCCCGTGTTCCATCGTGCACTAAACAGGACAAAGTGTTACAGTAAAGGCACCGATTACAGAGCGCTGAACTTAAAGAAGAAACACCAGGAACCATCAGGCTCACAACATGAAACCCAAACGACTTTAGTATTGTGGAGAAAACAGCTGCTGACTGGAGGCACCGCTGCCTCCGAAACAGGAAGTTAACTGCTAACAGGAAGTCACCTGAGAATCCTTCACAGGTAAAACAATCCCAAACGTTTCAGATTGGAGTGAATCAGAGTTCACAGCCCGTCTCAGTGAGCTCGAACTGCGAGCAACACCATCAGACTGAGAACCAGATCAAGATTCCTCTCCGAGTCCAGATGTAAACATCTGCAATCCCGGTACATTTTCGTTGACATGTCATCAGTTTATTTGAAATGTACATACGTGAGATTTGATCCACTGAATTCTTCTGTTAAAACATGCTAACGTTCATCTCCTACGACCTGATCCAAGTCCTGTTTAAGCACCATGTAAACTTCCTCCCGTCGCTAACGGAAAGCTTCAACAAAAAGCTCCGCCCACCACCCCGCTGCTCGCAGTATGAACACCTGTTTAGGTTATGCATATCTTTAAAAGTGCAGATAGAAAGTCGTCTTTTTGGTGTTCAAGTGCGTGATTTGTTCTCACATTTATGGCTTTTAGTAACAACCTCAGATCAAAGCAGAGAACTTTCAGACGCTCTATAGTCTCTTGGTGTGCTTGGAGTTGTAGTGGCTCCTCATGTCTTTACGAAGACGGAACTTCTCGCCACAGACGCCGCAGATGTACAGGTGGACATCCATGTGTTTCTCCAGCTGCTCGCCTCCGGGGAAGATCTGGAAACACACCTGGCAGATGGTCTCGCCGGCCGACAGGTGGGAGATCATGTGTCTGACGTGGTCGTGTTTGAGGAAGGTTCCCTGATCACAGACCGGACACACGTAGCGGGCCATGCCTTTGTGCATGTCTGTGTGCAGGCGGAGCTGGCGCTCTCGCAGGAACTGCTTCCCGCAGGTCTGACAGGTGAACTGTTTCTCCTTGGTGTGGACAGTGTAGTGCTCCCGCAGGTGACAGCGCTGGTAGAAACCTTTCCCACAGATGCTGCAGAAGTGTTTTCTGCGGTGATCCGGTTCACCGCTGTCCTCTAACATCACGGGACGGAAAAGCTCCTGCTCGTGGCAGGACAAGGCGTGTTCCAGCGCCAGACTCTCGTTCTGGAACAGCAGGCCGCAGTGAGGGCACGCCAGGTCAGATCCCTCCAGCAGCCCCTCCTCCATCCCCTGAGCCTCTTCCAGCAGCGAGGCCTCATCCTCTCCGTGGGAGTCCGATTCACCGCCGTGGGACTCGCCGCAGCGCTCCGCGTGCTCCTGCAGCTGCCGGCCTTTGATCAGAACCTGGCCACACCTCCCACAGGCGCAGATGTGGCCCATGTGATTGGACAGGTAGTGGGTAGACTTGTCCTCTTCAGCTAAAAGAGCGCCACACAGTTCACAGGGGGCGGAGTCAGCATCCTGTTTCTCGTCTTTGACTCTTCGCTGCTTGGCGGGGATTCCTGAGTCATTGCTGCTCGACAGGTGGCCTTCAACCAGTTCGCTGCTGCTCTCCAAACCTGAAACTCCTGGTTCTGACTCACGTTTAGATCCCAGCTTCTCCCTCTGCACGTCTTTACGAGTGGCATCACTCAGGTGTACACTACAGTCCCTGGTTGCGTGTTCCGTGATCCGGACCATATCTGTCTCATGGAACATACTTTCTTCTGGTTCTATTTTAATGTTCCTGGTTGAACCGGGCTCACCGTCGGTCCCAGCCGCCACAGACCTGATGAGGAGGTCAGAGTTAGCTTTGGCTTCGGCCCAGTCGTCCTCATCTTTACAAACAACTCTCTGCTCCTCAGTGCTTTCGGAGGCGGAGCTCTCTCCTTTACTGGAGCTGTTGTCAGCCTCCATGTTGCCCCTGGGTGGATGGTACGCCTTCCGGTTGGTGCAGGTCAGAATGTGTTCAATGAGAAGCTTCTCGCAGCTGAAAACGAAGCCACAGTCGTCACAGGTGTAGGTGCGGCCGAACCTGGGACGATCTTTGAGGGCAGAGCTTCGGCCGCTGGACCTCTTCCTCAGGTCACATGGCTGCTCGACCGCTCCATCTGAAACAGGAGGCACAATGATCAAAGGAGCGTTCGCCACCTCCTCCGTCACAACCGGCCTGCTGACAGCTGCTGGAACAGCTGGACGGCTGCTGCCGTTGTTCACGCCTTTTGTTAGAATCTCCCCCTCGGGGGCAGCAGCCCTCTGCTGCTCGTACATACGGACTCCAAACATCATCTTCCCATTAGAGAGTCCAGTGGA
Source organism: Pachypanchax playfairii (assembly GCA_006937955.1). NCBI lineage: Eukaryota > Metazoa > Chordata > Actinopteri > Cyprinodontiformes > Aplocheilidae > Pachypanchax > Pachypanchax playfairii. The sequence goes on from SSNP01000161.1 coordinate 754,186, forward strand.
GGAGCTGGAGGAGGAAGAAGAGGAGGCTGAGGAGGATGGGGTGAGGTTGGAGCTGCTGATGTCCCTGAGGTCCTCCAGCGAGTCGGGGATGTAGTACATCTGCAGGTACGCCATGGAGGCCTTTAGCTCCTCAAACTCATAACTTCCAACGACGATACGTCCGAGGTACATGAGCTGCAGGATGAGGTCAAAGCACTCAGCGCTAATCTGCATGTTGCTGAGGTCCAGATGACCCGCCCCCTGCTGGTCCCGGATGAACATCATCCTGAAGTATGAGCTGCAGGCTGCCAGGACGGCCTTGTGGGCCCTGAAGTAGATGTCACCTATGGCGATGAGACAGTCGCACAGGAAGCCCCACTCCCGCTGGTTGTTGAGCTGCTGGAGGACGTGATCGCTGTGGCTTGGCCTCGCCATCGCCCTGCAGACAACAAACAAACACACTGTCAACATTTGCACCGCTGCGGTTGACTGATTACCGGCGTTCTTGCTGCTGGTGCAACGGCGACAGCATCAGCTCTCAGTCCTGAAATGAATCATCAAACTCAAACCTTCTCCTGAATCACATGGCAGTTTCACCATGCAGCATGTCTGCTGCAGGTTGGTAAAATGAAATGTCTCCCACACACAGACCCCGCCCACCACACACACACACACACAGAGCTGATCAGGTGAGCAGATACCACAGTGACTGAACTTGATCACAAGACCTCTTTCAGCTCTCCGGCTCAAACAGGTTCCATCATTGTTCCAGAAACGTCGAGTCAGACGTCCACAGAACAGACAGACTCATTACATGGAGATGCAGATGTTCTGCAGATGTTATGCTCTCTTTATGACCATAGGGAATGATCATCAGATCCTTCAGATGCAGCTTGAATTATGACTCAATCTGAGTTTAAGGTCAGATGCTCGATGGCTGTTATTACTTACTACTCTGTAAAGTCAAAACAACAGACGAGTCAAACATTCTGTTCTTCTGTTTACATCAAACATATTTACAGCTGTAATCAGACCGTATCGTTATCCTCCATGACACCAGGGTTCAAGCTCACAGCAGAAACATCAGCACGACTAACAGAATGGATCTAATACCAGATCCTTTTATTAACTAATTATCACTTACATGTTGTAAACACTTGTTTAACAAGTGGCCATTATTCTGAGTCTATACATTTACTCTGCTAATTACAAAGAGACAGAGGAACATCTAAAACACAGAGAGAATATCTGAATATAGAAACACGGGAGCAGACGATAGACTCAGTTCATGTCTGTTTATCTGATCTAGAATAAAAATAAAACTGTTTTAAATGGAACTATCAGAATATTTCAACATCTTTCACGGTGTTTATTTACAGTTCACTAAAAATTTCAGAAGGCAAAACAAAGAACAACATTCAACCTCCGACAACAAGCCGAGTCTGAAAGTCTGACTTCATGCATGAAAACCAGAACACAACAATTTGTAGGAAAAACAATAAATCTACTCATTTAAAAATCAGGAGCCAAAATTAGTCATTTAAAAATATTTGTATTTGATTTTTGTTCAGATTTCAGGAGACGTTAACTAAAGACCTGCAGGCAAATTTCTGGGTGACTGAAAACAGAATCACAAGATCAGAAGGAGGTCTGCAGGGGCCGGACTGTCAGACTCCGCATTCTCCAAGTAACCTGATTGGATCAGGTTGGATTTTCACCGTGAGATGGGCGACTTGTAGACTAGTGATCGGGGTTCACTCACTGTGTTTCTGTGTCAGACTGGATGGGAGGGAACAGCAGCCTCAGTCTGGACTGGATAAACTCAGAGGATGTAGAGGAGGAGGAGGAAGAAAAGGGGAGGAGACTCGTTCCTGCTGCTCTCAGTCCACCTGCCTTTTGTACTGGGAGCTCCAATCAATATTCCCACGAGAGCTGGTTCCAGTCAGACACCGATAAAATGGGACATGTTCTGACAGGTCCAGGTGCTGACGAGCCTCCAACTGGAATCTTCAGTACTGACTCCAGAGAGAGCTGCTGGTCCACAAACTCCTGATGGAGAGCACATTCATCAGACCTGAATGGTGACCAGGTTGGGAACCATATTGATCTTGTGATCAATGTGATCGACATGAATGACCACAGAGTCCAACCATCACATCTGGAATGGTTCCAGAGGGCTCCAAGCCAGGAACATCTGTTATGACTTGGATACAGGTGACCCCAAAACAGCCAATGGAAACATTTGTTATAAGATGTTGGTCCTGGACCTCCAACATGTCCCCATCAACACAGAACGGAGACAGAAGACTCAGACAGAGACAGTGTCTCAGTACACGTGGATCATTGAGGGTTCGAACTCTCCAACACGGCGCTGCTGACAATCCACCTGAGTTTACTGAGATGAAGGTTGTGGAGGAACGAGTGTGAGCTCGTTATGTCGGCCTGTAGTTGTTTGTACGCCTGATGAAGGTTTGGGCTGTGGAGCGGTTGTGGAGGACGTGATGTGCTCAGTTAATATCACATGACAGAAGCACAGAGATATAATATTGTTTGACTTTAAACGATCCGTTTTATGTTTAAGGCTTTAATCTCACTGACGTTTGGAGTCATTTCAAATAAAGCCAGTGAACGTATGATACATGTTTCTTTTGGTTACATTTCGCTCCTGTTTGAAGATTCTTTATATAAATCACAAGATGAAACATGTTTTCCTGGTTGGGAGGATTAAGATTGGTGCTGTACAGTGTGTCAGACTTTGTCAAGAACAACTTCAATAATGCAGCTGGTCGCACATTTTTTAAAGATGATGTATTTTACTAAACAACCTGTTTTAGTTAACTTACACTTTTATCTTAGTCTGATACTTTCCAGTTTTACTTCACAGTAAAAACATGTTTGTACATACTGTTTTAATTCTTTTCTTTGATTTTGTGTTACAAAGTTCCAAACTTGTAAACAATTTGAGCAAAAGCATTTTTAAGTTTTTACATTTTAAAAAAATCGGATTTGTACCTGCTTCCCACCAGACTCAGTGGGAAAAACGTCGTAGAATCAAATCTCTTAATGTCAGCTGGACTTTGTTTAATGCGACTGCCCGTCCATCCCCGCAGAATCCCCGCGGGAACGTTCACGCACTCACCGGCCGTCAGCTGCACGCAGCAGGGAGGAGACAGAGAGTTGTGTCCGGCTGGACAGCAGGGAGACGTCGGTCGAGCTTCGAAGCTAAAATGGAGATTTCAGCTCCTCCATGGCTAACTGTTGCAAGCTAGGTGCTGTTAGCGTTGACTTATCCGGATGTTGGACAAGCTTAACCTTCAAAATAAAAGACGCCACTAATAAAGACCTTTCAAATGTTTATTTATTTGGTTAAATAAACTTTGATTATTATGTTTCAAATGAAGTGCCTGCTATGGATATTACAGTTTTTAAAAGCTTATTAGGTTGGTATATGACCATTTAAATGTTCTTTCCTGTCGGTTATTTACAGAATGTTATTTTATTTCCAACAAAACCGAGAAAAAAATGTCTTTATTAGATCTAACGAGCGTTAATTACGTGAATCTGACTACATATTTGTAAATCAGACATCTTGTTTTAAAAATCTAATCCGGAAAGATACACCCCAGTGTCAATAGCTGACGTTACCGAGCCACATCTGTCCCGCAAGCAGCCGCCACCCCCGCACTGCCACCGCATACAGGGAGTAGCAGGCCGCGGGGGTTTCACCCAACGACCCTCTCACGAGGGCGGCCAGAACAAAGTACCACTCACCGTGGGTACCGGAGGCCCGCAGAGGAGCTGTTGAACGGTTGTTCCAGGTAGTCGGAGTTTCCTTCCCGTTTTCAAGCGGAAAGTTTGAGATGAACAGCTGCCCCTTCCTCCTCTTCCTCCTGCTACATGAGAGAACTTCCGCACTGTCTGCCGCTCCGCTAAACACGGAAGTCAAAACTGAAAGACATCCGGTCACAGCCATGCCTGTCAAAATAAAAGAATATCATAACTTGATTCCCCCCCCCCCAACAAATGGTTATTTTTTTTAAAACTAATTTTTACATGTGCTTTTAGTTTCCCGATTAGCTGATCACTTAATAAATCGAGCGAAGACAAATTAGACAAAACAAATTAAGAGACTTATATTATAATACCAGTATTTCTCATCATATTCTGCTTATAGATCAGGTTTAGAAGAATACACTGATTGTTACTGTGTAAGTTCACATTGCAGTTGATATTGCACTCATTGTAAAGGTCAGTAAAGGTTGTTTTTTTAAATTGGAAGTGTGTTGTATTAATTCTTAGAATAATTTCAAACAGTTTTCAGTAAAATACCAAAGTCTGGTTCAATTTATTGTATTTGCTCACAGAAAAATCTTGTAAATGTAAAAAAAGTGCTGTAGATATTTTTGTGCAAACAATAAAAAATTGTAATATTTGTGAATAAAAATAGTTATATTGTTGTGGCACAATATTTACAAGTAGCCACTTTGGAAAACCCCGAAAATTATCACAAATTCTCAACATAGTCCTGATTTTTTAAAATTATTCTATCAGTTTAAATTTTGGGGGATTTTAGCAAACAATATTTTATGCAGATTTTGAGATCTGACAGTGAGTTTTTACATAAATAAGAAGATCCAGTAAAAACAAAATCAAAATTAAACAAACTTCCTTTATTGTCTAACTTGACTTCGGGTCATTTGGGGTCGCGAGTCAGCAGGATCTCTGAACGAGGTCTCACTCTGAGCTGAAAATGAGGCTCTGATCAAAGATAAAACAATAGGGATGTCCCACTCTGCTTGATTTCAGTATCACCTTAAAAAGGAACGAGGATAGTAACTTTGGTAAATATATTTTTAGTTTTTCTTTTTTTCTTTTTGTGGTGATGTTAGTTTCTTAGCGCTGGAACTCCTAGGTGCTATATCTCAGACTAAATAAAATTTAACATATTTATTCGAATCACAAAGAAAATATATTATAATTTTGTTATTATGTTATATTCCTGTGATGTTTTTCTACATTCTAACAGTCTTTTACAGAAAGCGATATATACAAATATTTATTTTTTTGCTTGTATTGTGAGCAATAGTTTTATTTGAAGTAAAAGTTATTATTTTATAATAAAGCTGATCTGATTGATTTGTTGCCTAAAAACAATTGTTCTTTATTTCTGAGCTTTAAATTAAAATCATGTGACCAGCGTTTCTTCTCGCGAGACATGACGCGAGTCTTCGCGAGATCGTGTCTGCAGTAACAAATCGGCTGCTGAAGACAATCTGCTCGTTTCTGCGGTAAGAGGCTGATTATCGGGGCGCGTGCGTGACACGTGCCGGCAAAATGCGTGTTCAGAGCGCGTGCTCGCAGGCCCTTGTGTGTGCGATGTTGATGATCGGGGGCCTTCTTGTGTCTGGTCTGGTTGTGGATGAGAGGAGGATGGAGGAGGCTGTAGCCCGACGGGCGCGACGCGACGTGCACGCGCGTAGTATCTATGGCTTGCGTGGGGATTCGGTTTCCGGTGCGTATGAGTCACGGACGTTTTGTTGGGGTCAGAAAAACCCTCTGAATCTTCATCACTGCATGTGTGTGCGCGCGGATTCTGCAGGTGACCTTCACGGAGGTCAGAGGTCAGGTATCCAGGTGATGGTGAGGGCTGTTTTCTTCTTCCACCTGACCTCAGGCTGCTACTATTACAGTGAGATCTAGCTGTTTTGGACAGGTGTCCAAGTGGATGTCCAGCTGTTTTTTGCAGGTGTTTTACAGAAACTATCATCTACCTGAGAGTCAGAAATAAACAAATAAACATCTCTCAGGATAGACAGGTGTACAGGGATCCGTTTAACAACCTGATTCAGGTCTTTGGTCCTAACATCACTAACACACCTGAACCTCCCAAACAGGATGAGACCTGATGAAAGTTTTGGGTTGAACAGTAACAATAGGTGTGTGTGTTCAGATGTGGGTGTTTACCTGTGTGTGTTCAGATGTGGGTGTTCACCTGTGTGTGTTCAGATGTGAGTGTTCACCTGTGTGTGTACAGATGTGGGTGTTTACCTGTGTGTGTTCAGATGTGGGTGTTCACCTGTGTGTGTTCAGATGTGAGTGTTCACCTGTGTGTGTACAGATGTGGGTGTTTACCTGTGTGTGTACAGATGTGGGTGTTCACCTGTGTGTGTACAGATGTGGGTGTTTACCTGTGTGTGTACAGATGTGGGTGTTTACCTGTGTGTGTTCAGATGTGGGTGTTTACCTGTGTGTGTACAGATGTGGGTGTTCACCTGTGTGTGTTCAGATGTGGGTGTTTACCTGTGTGTGTACAGATGTGGGTGTTCACCTGTGTGTGTACAGATGTGGGTGTTTATCTTTGTGTGTACAGATGTGGGTGTTCACCTGTGTGTGTTCAGATGTGGGTGTTCACCTGTGTGTGTACAGATGTGGGTGTTCACCTGTGTGTGTACAGATGTGGGTGTTCACCTGTGTGTGTACAGATGTGGGTGTTCACCTGTGTGTGTACAGATGTGGGTGTTCACCTGTGTGTGTACAGATGTGGGTGTTCACCTGTGTGTGTACAGATGTGGGTGTTCACCTGTGTGTGTACAGATGTGGGTGTTCACCTGTGTGTGTACAGATGTGGGTGTTTATCTTTGTGTGTACAGATGTGGGTGTTCACCTGTGTGTGTTCAGATGTGGGTGTTCACCTGTGTGTGTACAGATGTGGGTGTTCACCTGTGTGTGTTCAGATGTGGGTGTTTATCTGTGTGTGTACAGATGTGGGTGTTCACCTGTGTGTGTACAGATGTGGGTGTTTATCTTTGTGTGTACAGATGTGGGTGTTCACCTGTGTGTGTTCAGATGTGGGTGTTCACCTGTGTGTGTACAGATGTGGGTGTTCACCTGTGTGTGTACAGATGTGGGTGTTCACCTGTGTGTGTTCAGATGTGGGTGTTTATCTGTGTGTGTACAGATGTGGGTGTTCACCTGTGTGTGTACAGATGTGGGTGTTCACCTGTGTGTGTACAGATGTGGGTGTTCACCTGTGTGTGTACAGATGTGGGTGTTTATCTGTGTGTGTACAGATGTGGGTGTTCACCTGTGTGTGTTCAGATGTGGGTGTTCACCTGTGTGTGTACAGATGTGGGTGTTCACCTGTGTGTGTACAGATGTGGGTGTTTATCTTTGTGTGTACAGATGTGGATGTTCACCTGTGTGTGTTCAGATGTGGGTGTTTATCTGTGTGTGTACAGATGTGGGTGTTCACCTGTGTGTGTACAGATGTGGGTGTTCACCTGTGTGTGTACAGATGTGGGTGTTCACCTGTGTGTGTTCAGATGTGGGTGTTCACCTGTGTGTGTACAGATGTGGGTGTTTATCTTTGTGTGTACAGATGTGGATGTTCACCTGTGTGTGTTCAGATGTGGGTGTTTACCTGTGTGTGTACAGATGTGGGTGTTCACCTGTGTGTGTTCAGATGTGGGTGTTTACCTGTGTGTGTACAGATGTGGGTGTTCATCTGTGTGTGTACAGATGTGGGTGTTTATCTGTGTGTGTACAGATGTGGGTGTTCACCTGTGTGTGTTCAGATGTGGGTGTTCACCTGTGTGTGTACAGATGTGGGTGTTCACCTGTGTGTGTACAGATGTGGGTGTTTATCTTTGTGTGTACAGATGTGGATGTTCACCTGTGTGTGTTCAGATGTGGGTGTTCACCTGTGTGTGTACAGATGTGGGTGTTCACCTGTGTGTGTACAGATGTGGGTGTTTATCTTTGTGTGTACAGATGTGGGTGTTCACCTGTGTGTGTTCAGATGTGGGTGTTTACCTGTGTGTGTTCAGATGTGGGTGTTTACCTGTGTGTGTACAGATGTGGGTGTTCACCTGTGTGTGTACAGATGTGGGTGTTCACCTGTGTGTGTTCAGATGTGGGTGTTCACCTGTGTGTGTACAGATGTGGGTGTTTATCTTTGTGTGTACAGATGTGGGTGTTCACCTGTGTGTGTTCAGATGTGGGTGTTTATCTGTGTGTGTACAGATGTGGGTGTTCACCTGTGTGTGTACAGATGTGGGTGTTCACCTGTGTGTGTACAGATGTGGGTGTTCACCTGTGTGTGTACAGATGTGGGTGTTCACCTGTGTGTGTTCAGATGTGGGTGTTTATCTGTGTGTGTACAGATGTGGGTGTTCACCTGTGTGTGTACAGATGTGGGTGTTCACCTGTGTGTGTACAGATGTGGGTGTTCACCTGTGTGTGTACAGATGTGGGTGTTCACCTGTGTGTGTACAGATGTGGGTGTTTATCTTTGTGTGTACAGATGTGGGTGTTCACCTGTGTGTGTTCAGATGTGGGTGTTCACCTGTGTGTGTACAGATGTGGGTGTTTACCTGTGTGTGTACAGATGTGGGTGTTCACCTGTGTGTGTTCAGATGTGGGTGTTTACCTGTGTGTGTACAGATGTGGGTGTTCACCTGTGTGTGTTCAGATGTGAGTGTTCACCTGTGTGTGTACAGATGTGGGTGTTCACCTGTGTGTGTACAGATGTGGGTGTTTACCTGTGTGTGTACAGATGTGGGTGTTTACCTGTGTGTGTTCAGATGTGGGTGTTCACCTGTGTGTGTTCAGATGTGAGTGTTCACCTGTGTGTGTACAGATGTGGGTGTTTACCTGTGTGTGTTCAGATGTGGGTGTTCACCTGTGTGTGTACAGATGTGGGTGTTTATCTTTGTGTGTACAGATGTGGATGTTCACCTGTGTGTGTTCAGATGTGGGTGTTTACCTGTGTGTGTACAGATGTGGGTGTTCACCTGTGTGTGTTCAGATGTGGGTGTTTATCTGTGTGTGTACAGATGTGGGTGTTCACCTGTGTGTGTACAGATGTGGGTGTTTACCTGTGTGTGTTCAGATGTGAGTGTTACCTGTGTGTGTACAGATGTGGGTGTTCACCTGTGTGTGTACAGATGTGGGTGTTTACCTGTGTGTGTCCAGATGTGGGTGTTCACCTGTGTGTGTTCAGATGTGAGTGTTCACCTGTGTGTGTACAGATGTGGGTGTTTATCTTTGTGTGTACAGATGTGGGTGTTCACCTGTGTGTGTACAGATGTGGGTGTTCACCTGTGTGTGTACAGATGTGGGTGTTCACCTGTGTGTGTTCAGATGTGGGTGTTCACCTGTGTGTGTACAGATGTGGGTGTTTACCTGTGTGTGTACAGTGTGGGTGTTCACCTGTGTGTGTACAGATGTGGGTGTTTATCTTTGTGTGTACAGATGTGGATGTTCACCTGTGTGTGTTCAGATGTGGGTGTTTATCTGTGTGTGTTCAGATGTGGGTGTTCACCTGTGTGTGTACAGATGTGAGTGTTCACCTGTGTGTGTACAGATGTGGGTGTTCACCTGTGTGTGTTCAGATGTGGGTGTTTATCTGTGTGTGTACAGATGTGGGTGTTCACCTGTGTGTGTTCAGATGTGGGTGTTCACCTGTGTGTGTACAGATGTGGGTGTTCACCTGTGTGTGTTCAGATGTGGGTGTTTATCTGTGTGTGTACAGATGTGGGTGTTCACCTGTGTGTGTTCAGATGTGAGTGTTCACCTGTGTGTGTACAGATGTGGGTGTTTACCTGTGTGTGTACAGATGTGGGTGTTTACCTGTGTGTGTACAGATGTGGGTGTTCACCTGTGTGTGTTCAGATGTGGGTGTTCACCTGTGTGTGTTCAGATGTGAGTGTTCACCTGTGTGTGTACAGATGTGGGTGTTCACCTGTGTGTGTACAGATGTGGGTGTTCACCTGTGTGTGTACAGATGTGGGTGTTCACCTGTGTGTGTTCAGATGTGGGTGTTCACCTGTGTGTGTACAGATGTGGGTGTTCACCTGTGTGTCTACAGATGTGGGTGTTCACCTGTGTGTGTACAGATGTGGGTGTTCACCTGTGTGTGTACAGATGTGGGTGTTTACCTGTGTGTGTTCAGATGTGGGTGTTCACCTGTGTGTGTTCAGATGTGGGTGTTCACCTGTGTGTGTACAGATGTGGGTGTTTACCTGTGTGTGTACAGATGTGGGTGTTCACCTGTGTGTGTACAGATGTGGGTGTTTACCTGTGTGTGTTCAGATGTGGGTGTTCACCTGTGTGTGTTCAGATGTGAGTGTTCACCTGTGTGTGTACAGATGTGGGTGTTCACCTGTGTGTGTTCAGATGTGGGTGTTTACCTGTGTGTGTACAGATGTGGGTGTTCACCTGTGTGTGTACAGATGTGGGTGTTTATCTGTGTGTGTACAGATGTGGGTGTTCACCTGTGTGTGTTCAGATGTGGGTGTTCACCTGTGTGTGTACAGATGTGGGTGTTCACCTGTGTGTGTACAGATGTGGGTGTTCACCTGTGTGTGTACAGATGTGGGTGTTCACCTGTGTGTGTACAGATGTGGGTGTTCACCTGTGTGTGTACAGGTGTGGGTGTTCACCTGTGTGTGTACAGGTGTGGGTGTTCACCTGTGTGTGTTCAGGTGTAAGTGTTTACCTGTGTGTGTTTTAAATATCACGACTCTGTTGCCATGGTAACTGATGATGTAAAAATATGCAGATAGTAAACAGGAAAAAAAAAGTATTTTCAAAATAAAGACAGAAACGGTGGTTTGATTTCTTCTTTTAGTGAAACATTTTTCTAACTTGAAATATTGGTGGAAACTGTGAAACGATTTACTATCATCATTAATACTGAAAGAAGATGGCAGAAGTCAAGTTCCTGAAATCAGAAGATTTTAGCAGGTTTGGACACCTCAGGTGTGTCTTCATACCTGATGTTTTAATCAAACAGTCACATAATATTTAAAGATAAAATCCTTTTCCATCTTTTCTGATGTTTGAGCTGCAGCTGAAGAAGGAAACCTGACGCGTTGTTCTCCGTTAGGAAATGAGACAGACATCTGTTAAAGCTTCGTCTCAGTGTTTGAGACTGAAAACATGCGTGTTGATGTGTTTCAGACGGGTCATGGAGGTGTCGTCTCACAGCCTCTTCCTGCTGCAGCAGCTCAACGTGCAGAGAGAGTTCGGCTTCCTGTGCGACTGCACCGTCGCCATCGGAAACGTCTACTTCAAAGCTCATCGAGCCGTGCTGGCTGCGTTCTCCAACTACTTCAAGATGATCTTCATCCACCAGTCCAGGTAAGAAACACCTGAGCCATCAGACCACCGCTGTCCAGGAAGTGACTTGTGCATGAATCATTCCTGGAATGTTTGTAGGACCGACAGGAAGTTGTTGTTTCAGGTTTTGTTAATCCTGATGTGACCGGGTCTGATCCTGGTCCGTGTTTGACTCGATGTTTCCGTGTCCTCAGTGAGTGTATAAAGATCCAGCCCACCGACATCCAGCCAGACGTCTTCAGCTACCTGCTGCACATCATGTACACCGGCATGTGTCCCAAACAGCCCGTGGACCAGAGCCGACTGCAGGACGGGATCAAGTTCCTTCATGCGTACCAGCTGTGCCGGAAACCTGGCGAAGGCACCCCCGACGCCACCGCAGACGTGGTCCGCATGTCCAACCTGTACGGTATCCAGATCTCATCTCAGCTGGCCAACAAGGAGACGCCTGGGGCTCCTAAGACCACCACGGTGTCCTGCGGGGCCCCTGAAGATGGCCGATCCTCTGGCAGGGGTTTACGGTCCCACGCTCAGCTGTCTCTCGCTGTTGGACTGGAGGGGGTCCCTCAGGACCACCAAGCTTCAGCGTTACGTAACATCTGCTCTGTGGCATCTGGAGATGACTCGGACATCTCAGCTCGCATCAAGCAGGAGCGTGTGGAGGAGGAGGACGGCGAGGGGGAGGAGGGGCCGGGGGTGGGTTCTCTGTCCCCTGCTCAGGGCAGCAGTCCCAGTCAGGGGCCCCTGTTTAAAGACAGACCCCTCGTCCTACAGTGTCCTCGCTGCGGAGAGCGTTGCTCCTCCCCAGAGGGCCTCCGGGAGCACCTGTTCAGTCACGCCCTAGACCCTGCTCGCTTGATGGAGGGTCTGTCACATGGTGGCGAGCTGGAGGCCAGTGTGGAGGAGGGGCCCCCGGGGGCCCAGGAGCAGCTTGATGCAGGCTGCCTGGAGGAGGCACTGAGACAGAGTCAGGCGCTCGCCAGCCAGCTGGCAGCAGAGTTGAGGAGGAGCCGAGGGGGTGGGAACAGCCCCGCCCCCACCATCCTGCATTCACGTAAACGTAAGATCGCCTGCGCCGTCTGCAGCCTGCGATTCTCCCACAAGAGCCAGCTGCAGGAACACATGTACACCCACACGGGCAAGCCCGGCCGCTACCATCGCTACAACCGCCTCTGCAGCCAGTTCTTCCAGGGCTCCGCCCACTTCTGTGAGGGTGGTGCTGAGCCAGGTGGAGGGGGCGGGGCTTCCGCTGCTGTTCTATCTGAGGACGCCAACAGGGACACTCAGGACAATGGCAGCTCCTGTTATTCCCTGGACTCAGAGATTTCCCAGGAGAGCGTGGACGGCGTTCCTGTTGAGTGATGTCACCTGATGATGTCATGTTAGTGACTGAAACAAACTGCTTGTGTTGTCCTGATGGCTCTGTACCTGTACAGGTGTGTGTGTGTGTCAGTCATGTGATTATATTGTGGCCTCGGGGATCAGACCAGTGATTCATCAGTTTTGAACTGGTTTTGCTGGTTTTGTGGTTCTGCTGGTTCTTCAGAACATGAACTTAGCGTGTCTGGGTTCTGCTGCTGGACTCCAGCGTGTTCAGTCCTGAACAGAACGTCTCATCCGATCATCGTCCGGCTCTTTCTTTCGTGTTTTGTGATGAACTTTGTGAGACATGAACCTGCGCAGACGTTAAATCTGTCCGTCCACAGCAGCGAACAGGAGGAGCGTCAGACTGCGAGGAAGAGGAGGACGATGCAGGAACCAGACTGGAACCTGCAGGTCCAGCGTGTGCAGGTGCAGCAGTGCCTTGATGTTCTGGCTGCTGGTGTAACAATCCAGATCAGGTAAAACACCTGACTGCTCCTCATCAGATCAGCTGACCACAGAGAATCACACTAAAACTAATATTAATATAATTATACTTTATTCATTTTTCTGGTGAAACTATTTGCATGTGATTCTGAGGAGCAGCGGCCACATGGGGCCAGTGTGGGGCCAGATGGCCTGCAGATGCCAGGTATCGAACCACCGGCCCTGCTGCCTGGTCACTCCCACCAACACACAGAAGCAACGTGTAAAAACAACATTTAGATTTAGATTTGTTCAATAAACATGAACATGTGATCTGGATCATTTTTAATGTCTCTGCAGATCAAAGCTTCCAGTTACAGGAAGATGTTTAACGTCTCATCCAGGTTCAGGTTCTGATCCGACTCCGGTTCAGGTTCTGATCCAACTCCGGTTCAGGTTCTGACTCTGGTTCAGGTTGTGATCCAACTCCGGTTCAGGTTCTGACTCTGGTTCAGGTTCTGATCCGACTCTGGTTCAGGTTGTGATCCGACTCCGGTTCAGGTTCTGACTCTGGTTCAGGTTCTGATCCGACTCCGGTTCAGGTTCTGACTCCGGTTCAGGTTGTGATCCGACTCCGGTTCAGGTTCTGACTCCGGTTCAGGTTGTGATCCGACTCCGGTTCAGGTTCTGACTCCGGTTCAGGTTGTGATCCGACTCCGGTTCAGGTTCTGACTCTGGTTCAGGTTCTGATCCGACTCTGGTTCAGGTTGTGATCCGACTCCGGTTCAGGTTCTGACTCTGGTTCAGGTTCTGATCCGACTCTGGTTCAGGTTCCTTTAACGAGTCCAGCTGTTTGTTTCCTTCCTGTTTATGTCAGAATCTACAAACTAACTGGATTTATCACTTCCTGTTTCATCCTGTTTGTAAAACATCTAAAGCAGCAGCGTGTTTCTCCAGCTGTCGCCTCCTGAGGTCACATGACCAGCACTTATCGATAAGCGAATCCCTACTGAGGTGTTATTGATCTTCGATCGGTGAATGTGAGACTTATGTGCCGTCGTTTTTCTTTCTGTGTTTTGCTGTAAAACAGGAAGTTCAGTGTTGACGTGTTTTTGTACACGTTTGTTTTTCATTGATGGATTTTTGTAAATAAACGTCTTTTTCCACCAATCAAATCGTGTCTCTTCCTCTCTCAGTCGATCAGTTGATAATGTTCTAATAACAATCAGGAAGTGACTCACTGATTTACTGTGAAGTGAGTTTTTTAGAAAACATCTACATGATAATCTCATGATCACCAGCAGTGATTAAAGCTGATAATTATAGATTATTGATTAGTTTCAGTTTGAAGCTGAAGTCAAACTCTGATTCTGAGATAAAGATCATAAACAAATTTTCTTCTAATAAAGAATTTGGATCGTGTGATTTCAGAATAAGACTTATTTGGCCATCAGGTGATTTTAATCTCAGTTTGCACTAAAATTACTTAAATAAAACCTTTTAAATTAGTTTTTCTGTTTGTTTCTTTGTTTTTAATGTAAAAATAAACTTAGAATAAAGAAAACAAAGTAAAACTTCTCTGACAGTCGCAGGTTATTTTCTGCAGCAGCTCTGAACAAACCTTACGTAGATGTTTAGACTAAAACTTCTACTTATGATCTACCGTCTTACATCATCTCATGGATCCAGGATCAGCCCTCCTGATCGGGTTCTGCAGGTCTCCATGAGCACCGACGGGTCCAGACCTGCAGGGGTCAGCACAGAACACAAGATTTTAGAAAACCAAGTTCATGTTGATGCAATAAAAGATAAAAATAAACATTAATAAAATAAAACAGAAATAAACATTAAACAGTCCGTCAATCACCTCAAACTAAAACAAACATAAACCTGTTTCATGTTTTATATCTGACCAGCAGGTGGGGCTCAGGAGCACTCACCTGTGCCTGCAGGTTTGACTACATTTCCCAGAATGCTTTTCAGTCAGGACAGAATCAGAGTGCTGCTCTCACCTGGCGGAGAGTCTGATTGGTCAGCAGACTGTTGCTTAGGGACAGAAGGGGGTATTTTTATTCACCATCGCTATAGAAACAAAAGCTGCTTCTTTTCTTCGTTCCTTTAAAAATAGATCTCATTAAAAACACAACCACCTGCTGCAGATCAATAACTGATTACTGATCAGTTTACCAGAGGAATTATCTGATTTTATCTTTGAAAAGACACGACGAGGCGTCAAACAGTCATCTAAAAACTAGATTTCTGAGTGTGACAAACATAAAAACTAAATATTACCTGGTGAAAACCAGCTGCTGTTGGTCACTTCCAGCTAGATGATAAAAAGACTGATGAAGGTGAAGCGTTTGGGCCGACACACCTGTAACATGCAGGTGTTTTAACACGCCATGCAGACAGGAAGCTGCATGCAGACGGAAAGACTTCAGATCTGAACTGAACAGCAGCTCAAATAAAACATCTGGATGTGGTTCGATGATCCAACTGGACACATGATCAAAGAGTTTTTCAGCCTCTTAAGAGAAACTTTAACATGTTTTATTTTAACACAAACAATCTAAGAACATATCAGAACATCAATAAATGATGATAAATGTCTGTAAGTCACTCGTATTTAAAGCTGTTAATAAAAACTCAGAGTTACACTCTGTTACATCATCACACATGTAAACCTGATCACAAACAGCAGCAGTGCATGCTGGGAAAACATCAACACACCTCAATCAACATGTTCAGTGATGCAACACAGTTGCTCAACAGCGTGAAGGAGCTCCATGAGTCACCTCTCAGGTGCTGTTTCAGTCGCTGTCACTGGGTTCTAGAGGGTTCTGGAGGGTTCTGGAGGGTTCTGGAGGGTTCTAGAGGGTTCGGTACTGATATCTGTGTCTACATCATTGTTTCTGTTTGTGTTTGTTTCTTCTTCTTGGGTTTTTTATGAGGTTTTCTGTGTTCTGCTGATGTTCTTTTTGTGGCCTTTGCATGTTTATGACCCTCCTGTATTTAATTTTCATTTTAAAATTAATGTTTTTGAATAAATATTTAAAGTTTCTTTGCAGCGACTACTTTGGAGTGAATTTATGATTTAATTGATGTTGTTGTTCATTTATTTCTGGATTATTATTTTTTTTTATTTCTGTCTCTTTGTGGTCGTTTCTGACATGATGATCCTGTTTTGTCTTTTTTATCATTGATGTTCCATTTAGACCAAAGTGAGCTCCGCCCACCCGACCCACCCACTCGTGTGTGTGTGTGTGTGTTGCTGTCCACCCTGACACTTGTCGCACATACTAACTGTGTGTCTCACAGAAACTCATTATAAGAAATAAAATCTCCATCTCCCCTGGGGGGGATGTCACTTCCTCCTCACCTAACCCCCACCCCCCCACCCCCTGTTGAAGAACCAATTTCTGAGAAACAACACGCCAATCAGTGCAGTTGCCATGGAAACTGGGGTGGTGCAGCAGCAGAGGAGAGATGAGCTTCAGCGTTTCCCGGCACCTCACAGAGAAACAGATCGGATCAGCCGGACGGCGTCAGGTGAGACTTTCTCTTTCATTCCTCTTCGATTCACTTACCTGCCTGATGACATCATCGTGCATCAGATGACATCATCCTTACGTGACTTTCTGTGCACAAAACCTGCAGATGCTTGTAGTTAACTTTGTGTTAGCAGCTGATCTGATGTGATTATTGATTATTAACCTTTGAGCAGATCTCGTTTAACAGATGTTATTTCATCAGAGGTTTGTTGATCTTCATTATTTGATTTTCCTGCAGCTGTAATCACATCTGTCTCACCTCCCGACACTTGCTGGAATCAAGTTAGAGTTTAATACTCTGGTTCATCCTGGTTCAAACTTCTTCTTTAACACCAGCCACGTCAGTCACGCTTTATATTTAATGTCAGAAACAGAAGTGATGGAGTCGTTTCAGTAACTCTCTGTAATCTGGACGAACAGCTTGTTACAAAAACAGCTTCTGCATTGATCGTTTCAATCGATGGTTAAACCTGTTTCCTCTCCTATCTGGGTTTTTTGTATTTTTTTTTAATTTTATTTATTCCTTCCTGAGAAGTAAAAGTTCTGATTTCTCAGCTTTGTTTTTGTGTCTGTAATTTTAATCAGAATTTTTTTGCAGAATAATTTTTAATAGAAAACTGGAGCTGTTTGTCACGTC
Organism: Pachypanchax playfairii; assembly: GCA_006937955.1. NCBI lineage: Eukaryota > Metazoa > Chordata > Actinopteri > Cyprinodontiformes > Aplocheilidae > Pachypanchax > Pachypanchax playfairii. The sequence goes on from SSNP01000161.1 coordinate 771,262, forward strand.
TCCGTATCACGTTGGAGAGACAGAAACATTCTTCTGTTTGACTCTGAGACTTCAAGAGTTTAATATCTGCAGCAGCATCATCTCATAAATCAACATGAGTGTCATGTGACTTTGTGTTTGCAGGTTCCCAGGTGTTTAATCTCAGCTGCTGAGGGTTCAGCAGAGTGTGATTGAGAAGAGCTGAAACGCCTCCAGCAAACACAACCGGCTTCTGTAGAGACGGAACATGATGAAGGACGGAGAAGACATCCAGAAAGGAGAGAGAGGAGGCTTGAAGAGGAAGCTGACGGGGCCACCGAAGCTGCTGCTGGGAAGAACCAGAACCAGGAGCTCAGGGGAGGATCCAGCTCAGAAACAGCTGGAACATAAAACATCAGCGAGTCGTTCAGATGCTGCAGCAGAGAGGAAAGATGAGCTGACCTGTAGGGGGCGCCACGACACTGCAGGTGACTGTGATGATGTCAGAAACAGAACGAGTCGCAGGTGGTGGAGCAGGTTCTCCACAGCACTGGTTTGTATCAGTAAGAACAAGGAGACCGGGACACGTTTGGTGACGCCATCAGAGGAGGTGCTGCAGAAACGAGTCTCAACAAACACAGAAGAAGAAGAAAGACAGAAGTTCAAAGTGAAGAAGATGTTCAGAAAATTCCTGACTTCACCAGATGTTGATCAAGTTCACAGTCAGAGCAGAGTTGAGATGTCTTCACTGGGTTTTCAGAAAAAACTGCAGAAGTTCTTCATCCGACAAGGAATGAGACAGATGAGACAGTCCACCCCGACAGAAAACATGAAGGACAACAGGGTTGAGGACAAGAAGCATGTGTCTGAACTCACTGAAGTGTCCTCTAACGAGACAGACGGGCTTCCAGAGGCCATGATGGTCATGGCTGAGATGAACTTCCACCTGGTGGAGGATCAGGTGGAGCGTCCAGAATCCCCTAAAGAGACTCCAGAAAAGGACTTTATAATCCCTGGAAACAGATCAGAGACGATCCAGACTACCAACATGAAGGTTCCCGTGCAGGTTGTGTCCTCAGATGAAGACCAGGACCTCTGTGACTCCACAGTTACTGTGGACCTTCATGACCAGTTCCCATCTGTGGAGAAAACTTCTCAAACCTTCCAAACTGCTCCGCCGTCAACCAATGGACCTTCCATCTGGATTGAGGTCTGTCCTCCAGAGGACAGACCTCAGGAGGAGGAGGAGGAGGGATACTGGGAGGGTAACACCTCCTCAGAGAATCACCTCCACCTTCTGCTTGGTTTCAACCACAGCGAGCAGCAGCTGCTTCAGGTGGCACGCTCACTGGTCCAAGCCGCCATGACAGCTGCTGTGGATCAGCTGACCAGAGAACAGCTGTGATGATGAGTCACCTGACTGCAGGTGAGATGATGTCAGAGGAGGAACTTCAGCCAATAAGCATCGAGCTGCTCCTCCTCAGATTCTCCAAATCCAGAAGATGAAGTCTAAACATCTGACGAGTTCATCGTAAATCACATTTAAAAAAAAAAGACAGAAACTTCATCAAATCAGACAAAAACCTAAAATATTTTAAAACAGACGAAACTAACAGGATATTTTACATGAAGTAGTTTGTGTTTACTAAGTGGAGATTTCATAGTTTTTACCAGGCGTTTCAGTATAAATATTTCTTTTTCGTACGTCTGACAGATGTGTTAAAACCTCCACATCAAACTGCTGCTGCCGCCTCCAGCTGCTCAGCTTCTATTTAAAACCAGTCAGATGCTGCTGTGGACTGTAGATACGTCCATCAGACGAGACGAGACGAATGACTCACTCTCATCTGTCCAGATGTTGCAGTGAGAACATTCAATAGGGATGTTCGATTAGACTGAATGTAGATGGAATGTTTATGTTCACGTCTTGAATCAGATGATTACATCATAATAAATACATAAACAGTCTGATGATGTAGCAGCAGCCATGTTGTTGTTTCTTCAGTATATTTTCTATGTTTAAATATATTTTTTGTAGATATTAAAAGTTGAGTAAATGTAACTATTTTAAATAATGTTGGTTGTATAATTAATAAGAGACTTTATATATTTACTGGTACTGAAACACATCTGGATCACAGATCTGATTATATTTACTGTTTATTTAGATGGTTTTATTGTTTTATTTAATAACCTTCAGATTTTTTGGCAGATGCATCAACTTTCGGTTCTTTAGGTTAAATATGAAGGAGATTTTATCAAGAACTCAGATTTTAGTGAGACTTGTGTTTGATCTTCAGGTGAATCAGCTGGTGATTCTTTTCACATATGATAAAACCAAAACCATAAAAACTCTCAACCATGACACGTATAAACATGTTTACATGCCCTGGTGACCTCTGACCCCACAAAAACAAACCAAACACTCAACAGCAGGAGATTAAACTGAACAGCTGGAGCACATCTTCATCTCACTGAGGAAAAAAACCCAAAACATCTGCTTTTACAAATTAAATCAGAGACAAAATAATCATTTGTTTTTAGAAAACAGTGAGTATATTGAATATTTAAATGATTCTGTATGAAAACAGATAATTCTAATGTGTTTGCAGGTTTCTTCTTGTTAAGTGTTTTTTTTAAAAATAAAACTGGCTTCTTTATTTTAAATAAAACATCTTCTTATTCAGTGTGTTTATCATTTTAATTCTTCATCATTAAAACTTTAAACTACATAACAGAATAAAGTTACGTGCATCTGTCTGGCTGATGTTCCTGATGAGCAGACAGATGTGTGTCTGCAGCTCTTCAACCTCATTAAGAAACATAAATCTGATCCATCAGGTCAGAGACTCTGGAGGTGAAGCTGCAGACGTTTTTGGACTTTAGAGAAAATAAAAATCTTGTTTTTTAGAAAAGAATCGAGTAGAAACGAGAATAAAAGACGTGAAGCTGAGAGATTTTTACAGAAATAATCCCTGCAGATCGACCAGCTGCGTCCAAACTGACACTCACTCATCAATCAGCTTAATTAATGACGGATCACATGTTCCAGCTGTCAATCATCCCCGTGACGTTCAATCTGTAAACAGAACAGATCAATAAGATCCGAGAGACGCTGTTGATTCTCTGTTTTATTGCAGTTTAATTTGATTTAATTCTCTGTGATGAACTTTAACACGTCAGACACAAACTGAGTCGCACCGTCATGAAGTTTATAAAGATCAGATTAAAAATGTGATAATTTATCAAAGTAAAATGATTAAAGTTAAAACACAGACTTTAAACACTTTAAATAAAAAACAAACAGGAAACAATAATTCAGATTGTTTTTTTGCTGCTTCACATTTCTCACTAAAAACATTAAAACTATTAAAAATAAAACCAAAAGTCCAAGTAACCGGATGAGATTCAGTTTAGTATAAAGGTAGTTTCACCTGCAGCTCTGTGAAGTTTAAACTTCAGTCTTTTCACTTTTAATTTCACTAAAAACATTTAAAAACTCTTAAAACATAAAATATAGAAGAAACGTTTCGTTTTTAGAGTCAAACATGATTTTATTTCAACTTAAAAATCGTTTCAGTGAAACTTTATCAAGAGTTTTAAACAAGTTTTAATAAGCGATAAATAAACTGAGTTTTCTGTTGAAACGAGGATCATGTTGATCTGGATCAGATCAGGTACAGGTCTGGATCTGGATCAGATCAGATACAGATCTGGATCTGGATTAGATCAGGTACAGGTCTGGATCAGATCAGGTACAGATCTGGATCTGGATCTGGATCTGGATCTGGATCTGGATCAGGTACAGGTCTGGATCTGGATCAAATCAGGTACAGGTCTGGATCTGGATCTGGATCAGATCAGGTACAGGTCTGGATCTGGATCAGATCAGGTACAGATCTGGATCAGATCAGGTACAGATCTGGATCTGGATCAGATCAGGTACAGGTCTGGATCAGATCCGGTACAGATCTGGATCAGGATCAGATCAGGTACAGGTCTGGATCTGGATCAGATCAGGTACAGATCTGGATCAGATCAGGTACAGGTCTGGATCAGATCAGGTACAGATCTGGATCTGGGTCAGATCAGGTACAGGTCTGGATCAGATCAGGTACAGATCTGGATCAGGATCAGATCAGGTACAGGTCTGGATCAGATCCGGTACAGATCTGGATCTGGATCAGATCAGGTACAGATCTGGATCAGATCACATACAGGTCTGGATGTGGATCAGATCAGGTACAGGTCTGGATCAGATCCGGTACAGATCTGGATCAGCATCAGATCAGGTACAGGTCTGGATCTGGATCAGATCAGGTACAGATCAGGATCAGATCAGGTACAGGTCTGGATCAGATCAGGTACAGATCTGGATCTGGGTCAGATCAGGTACAGATCTGGATCAGGATCAGATCAGGTACAGGTCTGGATCAGATCCGGTACAGATCTGGATCTGGATCAGATCCGGTACAGATCTGGATCAGGATCAGATCAGGTACAGGTCTGGATGTGGATCAGATCAGGTACAGATCTGGATCAGATCACATACAGGTCTGGATGTGGATCAGATCAGGTGCAGGTCTTTGTGTTTCCAGCATTAGAGACTTTATTCAGTGAAGTTTTAATCATCCAGGATCATCCAGCATGATGAAATATGATGACTCACAACATGTGGGAGGAGCCAAGATTAAGACATTTGTCCTCTTGGCTCTGATTGGCTGCTGTCACTCAGGTGTGATAACGAGAATCACATGCAGGAGGAAGATTCAGAGGAAACAGTGAGTTATTTCTGACGTCGTGTCTCAATGGAAACGTCCAAATTTTAGGAAGTTACAGCCAAAGTTTTAGTGTAAAGTTTACACAGTAAACTCAATTTAAAGAGTCTGAAATTCTACGAGGTCGTTTAGTTTTTATTTACATTTGAACACTTTAACACTCGGTTAAATTTCATCTTGTTTTTCCCATGATGATGATTTTAATCAGTCGATGATAAAATGAAACAACAGAAAATCAAACAGGAAACACGACGTGTTTAAAACCTGAAACAAACAAACAAACAAACAAACAAACAGTGAGACTGTTTATAATCATTAACATGATGTTTAAAAGCTCCAGACTGATGATGAGTCAGCAGGTGATGTTTACCTGTCGGAGTTTCACCTGTGTGACTGATTCCTGAGGAGGAAACGCTGAGCGCTCTGCACCGTGTTCTGAAACAACAAACATGATGATAAAAACACAAACAGAACATGAAATAAGAACTTCATCTTTTAAATAAACGATTCGTTAAATTTCGTTTTAAATTTTATTGAACTGTAAAAAGTTAATATTTAATTTGAATTGGCTGCTTGTAAAAATCAGTCTGACTGTTCATTTGAATTAAAGTGAAATAAACTGAATGAAATTGAACCAGATGTTATTAATCTGAATGATAATCTGAACTGATGGTTTTTATATTTTAATTTAATCTGATTACTTTTTAAAGCTATAAATTAAACTGAAGTTGGTTTGTGGTTTAAAATCACAGTTTATAAAATATTTAATAAATGATAATTATAACAGCTACTCGCCTCCATCAGCATGGCCACTGTCATTGGCCCCACCCCTCCAGGAACAGGTGTGATGAATCCTGCTCTCTGATTGGCCGAGGCATAGTGAACGTCCCCGACCACACGTTTACCGCTCGCCTTGGTCTCATCTGAAACACGCAGGTTTTATTTACACGGATGTTCACAGGAAGCTGACTCACAGACACACGGAGGATCAGATCAACCTGGAACGTGATTGATTCCACAGTCGATGACGACGGCGCCGTCCTTCACCCACTCCCCTCTCACCATCTCTGCTCTGCCCGCCCCCACCACCAGGATGTCAGCTCGACCCACCTGCACAGCATCATCACAGACAGGAAACGCATCATCACAGGGTTCAAAAAGTTCAGTTAATGGGTCTCCAGTAAACCAGGTGTGATTCTGTTCCCACCTGCACAGGTAGGTCAGGTGTCTTTGAGTGACAGGTGGTTACAGTGGCGTGGTTCCACAGCAGCAGGTCGTGCATCGGGGCTCCAACAATTTTACTGCGACCAACAACAACAGCATGTTTCCCTGCCACAGACACACCTGGACAGGAACAGGAAGTTCATGTGTGACATCACAACATGTTTGTTTTCCCGTGTTTCAGGTGCATCACCTGTCTGTCTGATGAGCTCCATGCAGCCGTTAGGAGTGCAGGGGATGAAACAGTCATTCAGATCACCTCGAGACAGCTTTCCTGCATTAATACAACTCAGACTGCACACGCACACGTGCACACACACGCACACACACGTGCACGCACACGCTATAATTGTTACAGGAAAAACACAACCTGTACAGGTGAACTTCAACAGAGCAGAGAAGATGAACGAGGAGCAGAGAGAGACCTTCAGTGTGGGACACTGACCCGTCCACGTCCTTCTCTGGAGACACAGCGTTGGTGATGAGCTCTGTGTCGATGCGGTTCACAGAGTCCAGAGGCAGCTGGACTATCAGACCGTGGATGGACTGGTTCTCATTGACCCACATGATGTGCTGCAGCACCTGCAGGACAACAGGAAACAGGAAGTTGTCAGAATCAACATTCATCATGCAGGTGAGTCATTAATGATGTTTGCGTCCCACCTCGTCCTGTGTTGCCGTGTTCGGCAGCCGAACGTGTTTTGCATCAATTCCAATCTGCAGACAGGTAAAACGTCACTGAGGCAGCAGCGATGGAGGTTTTCAGGGTTGTTACAGCGTGTGACATCATTCACCTCTCTGTTATCTGATTATAACGTAGAATCGGACCGTGTTTTATTTTAGTTTCGTGTTACTAGAGCTTTTACTTCCAGTTTCTCTTCTTCTCATCCACTTTGTGCATTTTATGTTTGTTGTCTTGTTTCCTACAATGTGTTTCAATTTGCATGTTTTAGTTTTGGAACTCTGCAAACATGAATGTTGTCTAAGACTCAGGCGCCGTCTCCTGGATTCCTGGGTTCTGGTCTGTAGAAGGCCTTTAAACCCCAGGTACTGCTCTGACTGACTGCAGAAATGGTACAAGCGCTCCCTCTAGTGGTACATTGAAGAACTGTTGATAATATAAGTTCAGTTCTTCTACAGCTGGGATGCCAGGTCCAGGTCCAGGTCCAGGTCCAGGTCCAGGTCCAGGTCCAGGTCCAGGTCCTCGAGGGCCTCTATCCTGCATCTTTTAGCTCTGTTCAGACACACCTGTGTTAGTGGGTAAATCACCTGTTCATCAGGTCCTGACGTTCTGCAGAAGCCTGTTAATCAGCCACTGATTAAAACCAGGTGTGTTGTTGTAGAGAAACAAGATGCAGATGTGGGATCGAGGCTGGACGTCAGTCCAAGACTTAAATAAGTTAAACTCATAAGTTCTTCACTGTAGTAACTTCTACTGGTTTTAAAAGATAAATGTACTAAAGAGAAGAATATTTTTGATATTCTTACTATCTGCAGAGATCTTAGAAGTTCTCAGCAGTCAGAAACGTCTCCAGTGATGCTGATAAACGTTTTCCCTGTAATTTAAATGTAAAAAGGGATTTTCTGTTCCTGATCTGATCATCTAACATGAAACGTGTTTCTCACCTCGGCTGCAGCCTTCAGTTTGGTGCTGATGTAAAGGTTAGAGTCGTCTCTGTCTCCCACCTGAAACACACACCTCAGATCATCAGGACTCAGACTTCAGCACGCCGTGTCTCCAAACGATCACTAAGCGTCAGTCTGATGGTTAAAATCAAAGTAAATGAAGTTCATCATGTGAATCCTGTCACAACTGTAACGAAGCAGCTCGTTAAAGCTGTGAGCCTGAGCTGAATCTGTCTGACCAGTGTTAGAGGTGAAAAATGGACCTGTTGAGATGTTTGTCCAGGTGTTTAACGACCGTGAGTCGATCAGTTTTATAGTTTGAATCAATCAGAAAAAGCTACAAATGAGTTGATTTGATACCAGCTGGTGTTGAGTTGTGTTACACTGAGGGGTTTGTGTGCAGCTCACTCAGAACCTGCTGCATACTGGATCAGACCGGATCAGTTCTGACAGATGCTGTGAACAGATGTCACCAGCAGGTGAAGCTGAAGGTGCAGCTGTGACTCACTGCAGCAGGTTAATGATGAACCTGAACAGGTGAAGCAGACTGATTTTTGACGGAACCTCTGCAGGTTTAGGTCGGTCTGACTGGTTCAGGTCTGAGAAGACAAGCAGCTGCAGTAAACACAACTGGTTCAGACTGGTTTACCTGTCAACAGGTGTTCTGCGGAGTTCAGGTTCTTATTGTAGCCTGTAGAATAAACCTGTGACCAGGTACTGCTGGAGTCCAGAGGGATCAGATCCTCCAGAGACTGTAGGGACTCTCAACATTAGTTCTAATCTCACTCAGTCCAGTCTCAGGCTCACCTGTAAAACCACCAGACTGGGTCTGAACCCTGAGAACTGGGTCTTCATCTTCTCCACCTCCGTCTTCAGTCTCTCTCTCACCAACCTGCACATACAGATCCAGGATCAGTCTCAGACTGAACCATGTCAAACTGTTCTACCTCCTGACTTACAGACTCATTCTCTTACTTGGATGTCTTGTTGCCAGAGATGACGGTTGCTAAGGAGCGCCTGCCTCCGTGGCAACCAGAGGCCCCGAGGCGAAGCGAGTGAGCGAATACAGACAGCATGACTGTCAGGAAGAGAAAAAACATGGCCGCTTCATCACCTGGAAACACACCTGGAAACATCCGACTGTTCACTGATCTCACCTGTAATTATCATGTCTCATACAGGTAGAAATAATTAACAGTAATGGACAAATAAAAACATGAAACAACATTTCTGTGCTGCAGATGTTCATCCTGATCAATATGTTTGTTTTTAGGATTTAAGATGAAGATGTAAACATAAACATATCAAATCTGAGACTCCAGGTCAAACTGAAACACGAACGTTTTAACTTTCAGGTTAATTAAAGTCTGATAACAACAAGGAACAAACACCAGGACTTTGAACCACAACTCAGAAACAACAGCATGACTGAAACAACAAACCCGCGTCCAGTTGAACCTAAAGAGCTTCTTTAACACGTGCAAACGTACTGACACGACCTGAACGCTTATCTCACCATGTTTAAAGAGAAAAAACTGAAAACAGATGTGGAACCTGCAGTCAGTCACAGATAAAGGAACTCTTTGTCTGCAGATCAATAAAGTGAAGAAAGACTTTAAATATTTCCCTCCAGAACATAAAAATAATCCAGTTTAAGCTTCTGAAATGCAGCAGAAACAATCCAAACTAAGCTGCTTTGAAAGGTTTTATATCTGTTTGGCAACTTTTCAACATTTTTCCCTGCAGCACAAACTCAACTCTAAACTCTGACTTCTTCTATGATACAAAAAAGCAGAAACGAGTGACTCAGATTCTTGAACAAAGTGTTAAACTATAAACAACTGTTGAACCAGAACGAGGTCAAAGGATTATTTTACACTCACAACAGAGAAAAGCATGAAAGGAAACTAAACTAAAGCTTTTCAGTCTCAGATTTAAACTCCTGTCTCAGGTTTCACAGACAGAAGCAGCTTCTCCAGCTGATATTCCATAAAATGCATTTTTACAAACTTTTATATGAAACAAACTCATTAAATGAGAGTTTAACAGATTTACACCTCCAACTATCTGAGGTGCCGTCAAGCTGCAGCTGCAGATTTGCCTCTTTGCCACGTTACCAAACAGCTGGCTGAAAGTTTCCCATGATTCATGAGTGCAGCTGCTGATGGACGGAGACGCTTTGCTGGACAAACAGAAGGACTGAGACATGACAGAGAGGACAGCAGCATCAGCGGCAGCTTACCTGGCATCAAAGCAGAAAGATTAACTTACAGCTGCTCCAGATGTTTCTCAGTCTGTCCCGTTTCTGCCTTTGTGGGTGTTGCCAAGTCGGTATGGAAGCCCCATGGTGGCAAAAATACTGTTTATTAAAATCAGAGGCAACAAAAAACATTGATCTAAAATCACCCCAGAAAGTCAATAACTGCACAAATATAGTTTTTATTACACTTTAAACTAAAATCAAACTAAAGAAAACTAAGACTTTATTCATTTATGTAGAAACTTCTAACTGATTTACTGTCAACATTCAGTGTTCATGAGTTCACTGTTTACCTTCCCTTGATGATCTTCTATAATTACATCTTCTCTCTGTGTCTCCTTGAACAGCTCTGCTGAAATCATGATCATCAGCTGATATTAAAAAAACAAACAAAAACAATCTTCAGCAGTTACAGCAGCTGAAAACACGGAGAAAACGTACGTGATTTTCAGATTTTCTTTAATTCAGGTAATATTTAAGATGCATTTGGAGCTTAACTCAACGCTCCAGCATCAAAAGCCAAAATTCAAGTTATTTTTAACTTTTAATTTTTTTTTTGTTAAAGTTTTTAAACTATAAGTATTTGTGAAACTAATGTACTTCCATACATTCTCACAACACACTCACTCTCCCTGTGTGTTTGTTACATCATGTTATCAGCATGTGTGTCTGAGTCGTTACTTCTCTGAACTGAACAAAACCAGCCCAAAGAACCGGACTGATACAGTGAGGGAGGTCAAAAGTCCAGCTGGAGGCGGGACTTCCTCCCACTGCTTTCAACCAATCAGATTCTACACTGACAGGGAGGCCACAGAAAACTGGAAGGAGGAGTGACATCATTGTTCTCAGCTGGCAGATTGTGAAGTGCATTCTGGGAAATGTAGGACAAGAGACATGAAACATTTAATAAAAAGAGTGAATGAGTTTATGAAAGGGTTAATGTCAGCGTAAATTAAAAATATACTTATTAAACATTGTTTTCTTTACAGAAAATGGGCCAATTTACAGAATATTTTTCCCAATTTTTACATTTTCCTTCAGCTCAGATATGTTTATTAAATAAGTTGATTATTTGAAGATAAACTTCATCTCACCTTTGTATTCTCTCTCTCTCTGTGTGTATACCTGTGTTGTCTCAGCTGTAGCTCAGTGTGTAACCAGCAGAGGGCAGCAAACTGAAATAAGAGTTTGATTCGACACATTAAAAAAACAACTTAGTATCAAGTTTGTTTACAGTAAAACAGATATTAATCTGGAATATAAACAAACAAACAATAAATCCAGGATAAAGAGAGTGAGTTGTGTTTAAAACTCATTTGATTTATAGTTTATTCAAACATTTATCTCATTTGTTGTTCTCATTTACTTCATCATTTTGTATTTCTTGTGTGTATTTATTGTTGTTTCATTTGTGTGAAACACATTGATTTTATTTGAAACAATCAAAGTTTATTTGTTTGGCTGGCTGGTTGGCTGGTGAGACATAATGGTGTTAAAATTAGATCTAAATGTCTCGTATTGTTGCCGTTTTGTTTTTCATCATGTCAGTTATTTTTCTAAATTTAAATTACGAGTCGTGACTTTTTTTTATTAGATTTAATTGTCACATTATTTAGTATTTTCAGTTTTAGTTGATCTCTTTGATCTTATTGGAAATTATTAATATTGTTGGAAAGTTAGAAGTTGACTCTTTTTGTATTTTGGGATTTTTATCCTGCATTTCCACTGATTTAAAGTTATTTTGTCATTAGTTGTAATTCAAATGGCTTTTTGTGTAATTATTAAACTTTTTAGATTAAAGCCTGTAAACATTAAAAACAATCAGCACCAACAAAATAAAACAATAAAAATCTGTAATTTCTTATATTCAACTGTCATTTACATGATAAAAGTAGAAAGAATTAAGGATTTGGATAAACAACAACATAAAAGATAAAAAACATAAAACAAAGCTGGTGAAATTATGTTTAATCCTAAAGTTTCTACAGCTTTGATTTCAACGTGCAAAATACTTCAAAAGACTGAGATTGTGTCGAAGAGATTTACTTGAAAAGGAGATTCATGAAAATGAAAATTTTGCTTGACATTTAATTTCATCTTAATTTGGAAGACGAGTCTTAATTTTAGAAAGAAAATTCAGCTGAAAATTAGAACAGAAAGTATTTGTGTCTCAAGGAGAAGAGAATGTGTGATGTGAGTCCAATGAGGTCGGAGTTCTGGTGGTTCAGGCTGCAGGTGAGACTCCTGGACTTGAACCAGGTCTGGAAGGGGACACAGCAACTAGGCTGCCATCCAACTGGAACCACCAAAGGCATCATGAAACTAAAAAACTGGTCTTAAAAATCCTGCATCAGACAAGAACTGGACCACATTCTTCTCCTGAAACTCCAGCAGCTGGTCTCTTTTCTGCCAGATGTTTACAGACACACAAAGAGAAATGTCACCATGTTGTCATGTTTTTGGAGATGTTGCTTCCATCAAGTCTAAATCAGATAATAATTTCTACAAAATAATAAAATATCTTGTTTTCAACATCAGATGAGTGCATGGTGGGCCACTCCCTCTCAGACAAATAGAGGAGACGTGGACCCTTAATCCAGTAATGATCCTGTGTCCTGTAGGGGGGGGGGTGTTAATTTTTGCATTATTGATGATTTTAAACTTTTTTTGTTATTGAATCATTTATTATATTTCAAATTGTTCTTCATGTAATTAGTAAACTATATTAACTCAAACAATTAAAGCCTGTAAACATGAAGAAATGGAGTAAAACATTAAATGTTTCTTCTTTATTTCTTTGTTTTATTTAGTTTGAATCTGTTTAAATGAATTTAACATGATGGTTGAAACAACACTGAAGCTGCTTGGATAAATAGTGAAACATCAAGAATAAACAAACATTAATAATCTGGTTTCACCACAGAAACAGACCTTAAAATGTTCTACTTGAATATAAAGTTAGAACCCAGAAGGAACATGGTCCCTCATGGAGGACGAGGACTGAAGATCAGCTGTTAGATTAAACAACATCTCACTGTTCAGGCTGCATGTCTGAAGAGAAGCTTCTAGAGAAACAGAATAAACTGCATCATCTGAGGTTTTACTCTGAGTGAGAACAGTGTTCTACGCTGGACTGGACCGGTTCTGGAGCACCTCAGGTCCAGTCTGGTGTGGTAGACTTCAGTCTCTGTTACTGTACTGACTGTAAAGGAAACTCTAATAGAACACATGAGCTTCTGAGGCTGGACGTCTGCAAACGTTCTGTTCTAGTTGTTACAATGTGAGTTTAATAAAAAAAAAAAAAAAAAATCTGGAATAAATTATTTAAATATAATAAATGAATTCAAACAGAAACTGATCTGTATTTCAGACAAACTTCAGATATTTGACATTTTATCTCATCAGATTATTTTATTGATTCTTTCTGAGTCTGCAGCAGTTTCTATAAACATTTAGAGAAAATCAGTAAGAAAGTCAAAATGTTTCATCAGGCGACATTAAGAAATATTAAATCTAAAATCTGAATCCATCAGATCTGGTTTAAACCAGGAGACTGAAGGTTTCTGTACATTATGTGGAACTTCATCTCATAGTTTCATACAGATCGTCTTGTTCCTGCTCTTGTGAGTCAGACTCACACCCTGCTGCAGAATGACGTCCGTCTTCTTCGTTCCTGTCGAGTTTCTCTTCGTTCAACCTGTTTGTGTGAATCTATCGAGTTCTGACGCACACGGAAACTCGTGTCTTTAAACCGATGAACATCATCATGATCTCTGACGGGATCCAATCAGAAACAGTTATCAGACACACATAAAACATTAAAACAGCATGTTGTTTTATTTATCGTCTGAGTGAAACAGGCAGGTGTGGCTCACCTGAGTGATGCAGGTGAGATTCGAGCTCATCTGAAGGAATGTGACCAAACGACAACCTGCTGAACTTCCTGCTCTCCTGAACATTCCTGGTTCTGATTACCACTCGTTTCTTTTTCTTTGTTCCTGCTCATCAACATGCTGCTAAAAACTCACAAACTGAGAGAAACCTGATCTCCACTGAAACTTCTTCATCTGGATTTATAATCTGGATTAACGATCTAGATTAACCTCCTTTAAATGGATCACTGCATGTAGGAACATTTTACTGAAGCCAAAATTAAAAATTCCTCCTGAGTTTGTTTCAGTCTGAATGAATCTCAGGTGAGAAAAGGAAAATATTCAGGTATAAAGTCTGAATCTGTGAAAATCCCTGAAAAAACAGCAGAACTTCTTTAGAACTGTTGATCCAGAACCGGTTTACCAGGTTACAGGAAGTTCAGTCTGAATATAACGAGACGAGGACTAGATCACTAGTTTTATGAGATCTGAAACCAAAACACCATCAAATCTAAGATGAGACTGAGGCCTTGTGTCTCACTGGTTACCTGCTTAAATACAGGTAACTTAATCAGATTACAGATTGGGATTAAATCCCTTCAGTCAGCAGAATATTTCTGCTAAGGCCCGGCGGCTGTTCTCTTCTTTAACACTCTAGAAACTGAGACATCTTTCAAAATAAAGGTCTTTCTAACAGTTTCAGAGTAACCTGCAGGAGACGCACCTGGTTTAAACAGGAAGTAATTCAGTAAATAAAATCACCTGTGTAAACGTGTGTTTGTGTTATTAACATCAAACTTTTTAACTTCAGCTTGTTTTAAAACTTTAAGATGAAACTATAGATTGAATGAAACATGCTGTAAAACTGGAGCCAAGACATGGACAAACAGGTGGAACAGGTGAGTCTCAGCTCAGGTGTGTCACCACCTGGCCGGACAGGTAAACCTTCCCTCCGTCTGGCCTGACCGGTCGAAGCTTCATTCCTCCGTATGTGAGCAGCTGCAGGTATAAAGTGAGGAGGACGTGGATCAGAGAGACACAGCAGGACCGGACCCGACGCTGATGATCCTCTCTGGTCGAGTGGTTCTAGACAGTTCAACAGCAGTTAGTTCGTTTGTGAAATGTTTAGGACCACTTGATCCGAGTGAAGGAGCTGACACCTGAGAGACACCTGGGAAACACCTGAGAGACACCTGAGACACCTGGAGGCCTTTGGATGCAGCAGGACATCAGGTGGGCTTTGACTGGTCTCTGATCTTTTAATCCTTCCTGATGAAGCTCAGAAATCTGGATTCCATAAAAGGAGAAATACTCTTATTACAGTAAAAGTATCAGTACTGCAGAGTAGAAATACTCAGTTACAAGTCAATCCTGTTGTAGTATTAAATCAGCCAAAATACTTCAAGAAGAAACTTTGAATCTTTTCTGTAACAATTTAAATGTAAAATATCACCTTTATAACAACATTGATTTTAACGTGCTGCTGTGAAACATTTAAATCAGCTGATATTTTTAAGCAGTTTTAATGTTTGTTTTTTATTTATTGTAAAAATAAACAGATTTTAACATGGATTTAAAGATAAACAAAGCTGTAAGAATTAAACTGCAGTAAAACACCTCTGACCTGTTAAACACAGTATCAAAGTTATTATTTAGATTTTATTCTGTCTGAAAGAATTTCAGCAAAACAGCTTTTAAAAACAAGTTACAGGTTTTTATTCACAGACAGAGTTTCTACCTGCTGGTAGTTATTTGTTGTTGTGTAACTTTTAGTTCATGTGTTTCAATAAAAGATGTTGATCTTTATATTGTGTGTTTCTCATGATTTTTTTCTTGTTTTTACAAACTTTTAAATAAAGTCATATTAAAGTTATTTTCACATTTCTCAGTTCGATAAATAAATTCAAACTTTGTGGAAAATCACAGAAAACCTAATGATGGAGACTCATTCTGCTCTCTGATTGGCTGCTGAAAACCAAACACAGATATTTTAGATCAGCTGTAACAGCTGAAACTCTCCACCAATCAGATCACTCACAGAAAATAAATGTGAACAGTGAGAGAGTCTCACCTGTCTGTCCCACAGTGGAAATATTGAAACTTCAGTCTCAGGACTGAGAGTCAAAGACACTCCGCGCCCTCTACTGGTCAGACAGCTGATCTGCAGCTGAGTATGTATCGCAGGTTTAACAGGTTTAGTTTTGGTTTTGTACCTGGAAAACAAAGAAGTTAAATTGTAGATGTTTAACTGGGATCTCTGTTCTGTAAATATCCAACATTAAGTTGTTTGGGTTAATTTTTCTCTCTCACTCACTCTGCTGAGAGAGTTTGTAAACTTCGGAAATATTTATAAATTTAAACCAGTTCCCATAATAAAGAGATAATTCAAAACTTCCTGTAAAAAAAGATGCATGTGGTCTGAAACTCATCCGAGATCCTGTGAGTTTGTCAAACAGCCTGGAAATAAAACTCAGACTTGTTGACGCACCTTTAGTTTGGTCCAGGTGTTGAGCAGAAAACGCTGATTTTATTCATAAAAACTCCCAAAACTCGATCAGTTCGCTGGTTCCAAAAACCGGTTTCAATCATCTAATGAACCTGAAGCGAGTCTCCTTTCCTGACGGACTCGCGTCCTTTCAGCGTCACACCTGACGTGATTGATGCCTCGCGCTACAGCGTCACCAACCTGCACTGCGTGAACTTCGCCCTGACCAACATGGCGGGCGAGTTGACGCATTCCTGAAGCGCCTCCGTGTTTAGAAACCTGCATGTTTTCATCAGTCCTGTGAACAATCCGAGTTTCCTCCAGTATACCTGTCCTCCTCAGTTTCCTGCTTCCCCTAGAACTTGAAAAACATGAAAAATAAAAATACAAAGTGGTGCAACTTTGGGAAACCCGACCCCTCTGGTGTCACGTGATTTCAGAGAAACGCAGAAACTCGTGAGCTGAAGCGACGCACCTCGGAGAGCCGCATCAGATTCAGTTTCTACACTGTAAGTTCTGATTTACAACATTTACAATAATATTTACTGTAATTCATGAACTCGTTTAATAATTCTTGTATTTTTCTATCATGAATCCGCCTGCTGGTCCGTGTTTCTGTAAACACATCAGACTGAAACTGGAGTGTGGGGGTTGTTGGTTTGAATTCCGGGAGGAAACATTGTGTGTATAAGGATCATGTTATTTCAGTGGACTGTCAGGACACACAGGACGGTGTTTCAGTTCTGCTTCTTGTCTCTTTCTGAGTGCAGCTTTTTATTTGGGTTGGAGTTTTAATCCCTATCTGATTATCAGATTTTTATGGATCTCAGCTGGAGATTCAACATTCAAATTATTTTATAAATGATGTATTCAGTGAAATATTGTGTGTTTCTACAGAGAAAGAGAAAAAGAAGCAGATGCGTTAGAAGGTAAGGTGAAGGTGGATTACCTGCAGGTTCAGGTCTCTGCGCTCAGATGGATTTAGTTTGTTAAATCCAGTTTCTCTGTGCATGTTGTTGTGTTTGTGTGAAGGTCTGAGTTCTGCTATGAATCAGTGTGATGGCAGACCGGATGGAGACCCTCCATCCAAAACCAGTTCCGATGGAGAACAGAACCAGAACCATGTTCAGAAGTAAGCTGAAGATCTGGTTCACCTTAAAGTTCAGATCCTCAAACATCACACTCACAGCTCCTTGTGTGTTGTGTTAAAGATCAAAACCTGGACCTGGACCTGGACCTGGACCTGGAACTGGACCGGGCTCCAGCTGTGTGTCCATCCTGAGCTTCTCCTCTAAAGAACCTCCTATTTCTTTTAAAACTCCGCCTCCTGTGACAGAGTGAGTTTAAGTGGAACTGCTTCCTGTTTGTCTTCACGTGTCCAAACAAACAGACATGCAGCAGAACATGAAGCAGCAAACACAAGTTAAAACATTTTAGATAAATATTTTTAAATAAAGCAGCTCGTTCGTCCTCTGAGTGACGCTGTTACCTGCTGAGAGTCACATCACAAAATAACAGGAAGTAAGAACATCACCATCTCCTAGGTAACCGAATTGGATCAGTAACTGAATCGATAATCAATATGTTGAAGTGACGACTCAACAACACAAATACACTTTGTGTTTACATTCACATATGACATCATCATATTAGAAACATGGACTTTAACACGCAGGACTGTGTGAATGATTCCAGATCATTTCACGTGTTTCAGTTCAGATTTTTATGAAACATAAAACTTGGAACAAACTATTTATGAGAGTTTGATGTTGTTGCAGCTTCAGTGAACTCGTCTCTAAGGCTCGTCCTGGTCCGTCAAGTCAAACTGATATGGACGCTGTTTTCACTGTGAGAAGATTTATTTTAAACGATAATGAATTTCTAAAAATTTTAAATTCACAATCACAAGCAGCTAAATTAGCAAACGTTGAGTCATCATCTTAATAAATTTGGACTCTGTGTTTCAGCTGCTGGAGGAAAACATGATCCAGTTTATCAGGACTGAGCTGAAGAAGATCCAGAAGCTTTTAGGTCCAGATTATCCAGAATGTGTAAACATCCATCGGGAGGATGAGGAGGAGACGTATGGTGAGGAAGATGAAGAGAGCAGAACCAGCAGAGAGTCAATTCTGAAGATCACAGTGAACCTCCTGAAGAAGATGAAGCAGGAGAAACTGGCTAATCAGCTGCAAAGCAGTAAGATTTAATCTGGATTTTTATTCTTTTTGGATTATTCAGTTCTCCCATCAGTGAAGGGCTGATGTAGCATGTTATGCTAACATGTAGCTGCAGCTTGACCTGAAAGTTGCATCATGGAGGGAAACATGGCTGTGGGTGTAGGATCATCATGGGACAGTGATTTTGATGATGTTTCAATGTAGTTGTGGAGAATGAATCAGGGTCTTAATCCAAAGTGAAGACGTCTTTAACAGACATGAACCTTCAACTTGTTTCTTGTTTGTTTACTCAGGAGCTTTGCCAACAGAGTGTCAACAAAAACACAAGTTAAATCTGAAGAAGAGATTTGAGTGTGTGTTTGAGGGAATCACTAAAGCAGGAAACCCGACTCTTCTGAACCAGATCTACACAGAGCTCTACATCACAGAGGGCGGGGCTGGAGGGGTCAATGAAGAACACGAGATCAGACAGATTGAAACAGCATCCAGGAAACAACATAGACCAGAAACAACCATCAGACCTGAAGAGATCTTTAAACTCCCACCTGGAAGAGATGAGCCAATCAGAACAGTGATGACAAAGGGCGTGGCCGGCATTGGAAAAACATTCTTAACACAGAAGTTCACTCTGGACTGGGCTGAAGATAAAACCCACCAGGACATCCACTTCCTGTTTCCATTCACCTTCAGAGAGCTGAATCTGCTGAAAGACAGAAAGTTCAGTTTGATTGAACTTGTTTATCATTTCTTTCCTGAAACCATAGAAACAGGAATCTGCAGGTTTGAAGAGTTCCAGGTCTTGTTCATCTTTGATGGTCTGGATGAGTGTCGACTTCCTCTGGACTTCCACAACAACGAGATCCTGACTGATGTTACAGAGTCCACCTCAGTAGATGTTCTACTGACAAACCTCATCAGGGGGAAACTGCTTCCTTCAGCTCGTCTCTGGATAACCACAAGACCTGCAGCAGCCAATCAGATCCCTGCTGAGTGTGTTACCATGGTGACAGAGATCAGAGGGTTCACTGACCCACAGAAGGAGGATTACTTCAGAAAAAGATTCAAAGACATCAAGCAGGCAAACAAGATTGTGTCCCACATCAAGACATCCCGAAGCCTCTACATCATGTGTCACATCCCGGTCTTCTGCTGGATCACTGCTACAGTCCTGGAGGACGTGCTGAAAACTAGTGATGAAGGAGAACTTCCCAGGACCCTGACTGAGATGTACATTCACTTCCTGGTAGTTCAGACCAAAGTCAAGCAGCAGAAGTTTGATGGAGGAGCCGAGACAGATTCACTCTGGAACCCAAAAACCAAGAAGATGATTGAGTCTCTGGGAAAACTGGCGTTTGATCAGCTGCAGAAAGGAAACCTGATCTTCTATGAATCAGACCTGACAGAGTGCGGCATCGATATCAGAGCAGCTTCAGTTTACTCAGGAGTCTTCACACAGATCTTTAAAGAGGAGAGAGGACTGTACCAGGACAAGATGTTCTGCTTCATCCATCTGAGTGTTCAGGAGTTTCTGGCTGCTCTTTATGTCCATCTGACCTTCATCAACTCTGGAATCAACCTCTTAGAAGAACAACAAACGAACTCTGGGAGGATAAAAACAATGGTAAAACAACCTCAGACACATTTCTACATGACTGCAGTGGATAAAGCTTCATTGAGTCTAAATGGACATCTTGACCTGTTCCTCCGCTTCCTTTTGGGTCTTTCATCTCAGAAACATCAGAAACAGCTGCAGGGATTATTTATTGAGACAGAAAGTGTCTCACAGAACAATCAGATTGTAGTTAATCACATCAAAGAAAAGATAAAGGAGGATCTGTCTCCAGAGAAGAGCATCAATCTGTTCCACTGTCTGAATGAACTGAACGATCACTCTCTGATGGAGGAGATCCAACAGTTCCTGAGATCTGGAAGTCTGTCCACAGATAAACTGTCTCCTGCTCAGTGGTCTGCTCTGGTCTTCATCTTACTGTCTTCAGATAAAGATCTGGACGAGTTTGACCTGAGGAAATATTCTGCTTCAGAAGAGGCTCTTCTGAGGCTGCTGCCAGTGGTCAAAGCCTCCAACAAAGCTCTGTAGGTGGACTTCTGGATAACATATGTCTCATTTTTATGCAACAGATTAAACATTAACTCTGAGTTTATTTTTTCCATCTAGACTAAGTGGTTGTAACCTCTCAGAGAGAAGCTGTGAAGCTCTGGCTTCAGTTCTCAGCTGCCCATCCTCCAATCTGAGACAACTGGACCTGAGTAATAATAACTTAAACAATGTAGGAGTAAAGCATCTGTCAGCTGGACTGCAGAGTCCACATTGTAAACTGGAATGTCTCAGGTTAGGAAGAAGCTTCTAACAGATCAGATAAACGTATGTGAATGATTTATGTTGAAGTTTGTGACTCTTTTAGTCTTTCAGGTTGTCTGATCACAGAAGACGGTCTTACTTTTCTGGCTTCAGCTCTGAGCTCCAACCCGTTCCATCTGAAAGACTTGGACCTGAGCTACAACGGTCTTGGAGACTCTGGACACGAGTTACTGTCTAATATATTGGAGGAGCCTCACAGGACACTGGACAGTCTCAGGTGGGAAGTAAAAGTTGGTCTTGTTAGTGTCTTTTTCCTAAGCTTTATCTTGACTTTGACGACTTTTCCAAGTTCGGCCAATCAACACACATTTGGTAAACCAATCAGTGTGTAATTTAATGCCAGATTAATTTTTATCAACTTTTTTCTATTATAACTTTTTATTATCTTTAATGATGTTGTGACTAACTGTCAGCAGTAAAGTAACTTGCAAAGGCTCATGGGAGTTTTAAAATCACACTTTTCTGTCTTGGTAAATGGTAACTCTTCCTGTTGATGCTGATCTGGTTTATTAGTTTAATTCTTCATGTCTGTATCAGACGCTTCAGATTATCTGACTGGAACATTTGGAATGAGTTTGTTTATCTGTTGTGTGTTCTGACAGGATGGACCACGGTGGAGAACAGATGTTAACACCTGGACTGAAGAAGTGTAAGTTTAACTGATGTTGCTTCATCTCGTTTCCTCTCGGGCGTTTTTCATGCTGCAGATAATGTGTAAACATTTCCGAAACTACAGGCTTTAACATTTGCTCCAGAAAGGCAAATTAGTTTCGTGTTTTTATCTCTATTTGTTCATTAAAGGCACTGTTTCATTTATTTAACATTTGTTTTAAAATTTATTTTTATGCATTTTAAATCACTTTTATAAAAAGTAAAGTGTGAATAAAAACATGTCAGGTGATAAATGGGAGTCATTGTTTTTTCTCTCCATCAGATTTTTGTGACCTTGAGGTGGATCTAAACACTGTAAACACACACCTGAAGGTGTCTGAGGACAGCAGGACGGTGACGCTGGTCAGAGACAAGCAGCCGTATCCGGATCATTCAGACAGATTTGACTGTCGGATCCAGCTGCTGTGTAGAAACGCTCTGATTGGTCGCTGCTACTGGGAGGTGGAGTGGAGAGGAGGGGTTTACATCTCCGTGTGCTACAGAGGCATGAGGAGGAGAGGAAACAGTGATAACTGCATGTTTGGATGGAACCATCAGTCCTGGAGTCTGAACTGCTCCGATGATGACGGTTACTCTCTGTGGCACAATAACGTGAGGACGTCCATCTCCTCGTCTGTCTGTCACAGAGTAGCAGTGTATGTGGACTGGTCTGCGGGTTCCTTGTCCTTCTACAGTGTGTCTGCAAACACCTTGAACCACCTGCACACCTACAACAACCAGTTCACTGAACCTCTGTATGCTGGGTTTGGGTTCCGGAGCGGGTTTTCAGGCTGGTCGGGTTCTTCTGTGTCTCTGTGTCCTCTGTAGGAGGTTTGTAGAAAATGTTGGAGGTATGAATTTATGTTTGAACTGGGGATGCAGCAATACAATTCTTTCAAACCGATACGATACCGATACTTGGATCTGAGTACTTGCCAATACCAAGTACCAATGCCGATACTTCTACCACAAAAAAAGTGCAATGAATTGGAAGTTTTATTTTCTTCTCTGCTTGTTACAGCAAATGATGATGAATTTGATTTTAAAAAAGAAAATATTAATAAAAATAACCACAAAAGTAAATTTTCAAGTGAAAAATCAAAATTTTCTGTGAAATTATTGCAGAGTTTCTACATTTTAAGTATTGGTTCATGGTATCATTTAACTAACTGATACAGATACAAGTACATTAGAATAACATTGGCCCTGATACCAGTATTGGTGCATTTAAAACAGTTTTTATGTTTAAAATTCTCCAGTGTGTCATTTATATCAAGCTGCAACACAAAAAGAAGAACATTTATTTTTCTTTTTGGATTTCTGCACATTTTCTTTCTGTAGATGTGATCAGGTTTGTATGTAAAAGCATTACCAGTATTAATATTTACTTTTTGTCGAGAATTTATTTATATTTTTATCAGATTTATATTTTTAAATATAAACATTTTATACAGAAGAAATAATATTTATATTTACTCGTTTTGAAACACAACATTTCCAACAGAAATCATGTTTCTGTTATTCTGGGAACTTTTTACTAAACATCACACATTTCATGTTTATTTACAGATTTATTTATATTTCATTACAAAGACAGACATGTTATTTTCACTGTATTCTGAGGTCAAAGTGGTCCGTACTTACAAACCCTGAGTCGTTTTAAATCACTACTTATGATCCGTTTGTTTTACCTGGTGTTCAGTCCAGGTTGACAGCAGCATTTTCACCTCTGTGATTAATGTTGTTGTACATTGTCCCCTTTAAATAAACTTTATATTCTCTAAGTTTACTTCATCTTATTGTCTCATGTGGTTTCTATATCATATTTATTTGATATAAATAAACTTTGACTGGACTAACAACCTCCTGGAGTTACAAACCCACACTGTAAGACAGAAACTGACCGACATCACAGATCTGATGTTTTCCATGTTCCTGCATCACAAACACGTGACCTCTCTGATGTTCCTTTGTTTGGTTTGAATGTCTCACAGTTGCTGTAAGAAGTTTGACATCACCGAGAAAAAGATTCTGTTTAGAATGTCCAAATAATCAGGAAGATAAAATATTATTTCCATGAGAATTGAGTAATTTCTTCATTAAGGATGTTAAGAATTTATTATGACATCAATTCACAACCAAATTCATCCCCAGACACGTGGGAAAAAATAGATTCACTTCAAATATATATTCAAAGAGTTTTTTCTCCATCTAAAATGTCTTTTAAACTGTTACTATAAATAATAATAGATAATAAACGGTGGCGCAGTTGGTAGAGGTGTTGCCTTGAAGCAAGAACGTCCTGGGTTCAAATCCGGGCTGGGATCTTTCTTGTTTGTCTGTGTGGCCCTGTCCACACATAGACCTGTCCAGGGTGTCCCTGGCCTCTCTCCCAAAGACCGCTGGAGATGGACACAAAGCTCCCTGTGACCCTGCACAGGAAGAAGCAGGTTCAGAAGATGGATGGACGGATGGAGGGACGGACGGATGGACGGATGTCATTCCCAGCTCTGTGTTTATTCTGATAGTATGTGGTGTTGTATAAGTGAACTGTAAATCCATGAAGGCTTTCATGAAATTATCTTATTTCTGTTAAATTTAAATTCATCATATTTCCACTGATCAATCGCATAATTATTATAACATAAAATCATGCTAATACATCTAGCCAGAACCTCAATAACCTGAATAATAAAGGCTTCAGAGATAAATGTACAACTACAGCAAAGACACAGAGAAACCAAACCAGGATCCCCAACCAAATCCAAACCCAAAACCAGGATACAGAGGTTCAGTAAAGGTGGTGCTGAAGGTGTGGAGGTGGATCAAAGCATCAGAGGAGACTCTGTAGAAGGACAGAGTCCCTGCAGGACAGTCCAGGAAGACTGCTACTCTCTTGGAGACTGAAGATGAATGAGAGAGGTGGATGATGGTTTCTCTGTTGTTGTGCCACACAGAGTACCCGCGTTCAGAGCAGAGAAGACTCCACGACTTCTCATTTTGTCCTAATATGCAGTTACATTTGTTTCCCTTCCTGCTGATTCCTCGGTAACTGACTGCTATGTTAACCACCCCCCTCCACTCCACCTCCCAGTAACAACGACCAGTCAGACCCTCTCCACACAGCAGCTGAGGCCACCGGTCGAACCTCTCTGGGTGGTCTGGGTATGAATACCTCTGGATCACCGCCACTTTCCTGTTATTGGCAGACAGAAGTAGTTCCTGATGGGCCGTGTTTGGGTCCAGAGTGAGTTCACAGGCATCTGATAGACAGGAACAGTCAGACCTTTAGCTCAGTCATCAATAAGATCAAACAGGTAACTACCTTGACACATAAAGTGTTTCATAGTGAGAGTCTGTCTAGACTACACTCTCAGAAATACACCCCCAGCGACAAGAAGGGTACAAATTCTTGTCACTGGGGGTGTACCCTGTAGTCCAGGTCCATTTTTGTACCTTATGAAGTTTTTCCACTAAAACAGTAAAATTATGCCACATTTTGAAGTTTTAAACCAACATTCTGAAACATAATATTGAAAATGATGGATGAAACTTAATAAATGGAGATTAACCAGCCTTGACCAGGGTTGCAGGTGCAGTTGAAATGGTACAAATTTGTACTTTATATCAATTTTAACCCTCAGAGGAACATTTTTGACCTTTTAAAGACCAATATTGTACTTTTGCGGGAACAATTTACCTATAGGTACAAAAATGTTCTTGTCTCGTACCTCTATTTCTGAGAGTGTAGGACATCCCTTAACCATAATACCCTGACTCAACTCTGCATGTTGGATGTTTTATTGTTCACACTCACATTTCTTTAAACCAGGTATCAGTCTTTGTTCTCCAGCCTGGTCGACGCTTGTAAAAACAGAAAAAAAAACACGTTTTAAACAGTTTTGTTATTTTTAAATCAGCCAGTCTGATGTTTGACAAACCCGCTGCTGTTCAGCATGAAACTGTATTCAGTTTATTTCATGATTAGCTGTACAGCACTTTGGTCTGCTGTCGTGCTGTATGTTAAAGTGCTCTATAAATAAACTAAAGGAATGTGTTGTCTGTCCTCACCTGAGAGTTTCCAGGCTGCAGCATGGATCCTTGAGTTTCCCAGAGAGCAGCTCCACTCCTGAGTCTTCTGGATGGTTGTAGCTCAGGTCCAAGTTTCTCAGATGAGATGGGTTGGAGCTCAGAGCTGAAGCCAGAAAACTACAACCTTCATGTGTTACCTGGCAACCTGAAAGACTGGAGACGGAACAAGCAGAATGATTCTCATCAAACACCAACATGTTCTTCATGAGAGATAATGAATGTTATTGAAAAACATTAAAATAGAATCATTTTTAAATGACATTGGCAAGATATAAATATTTACAAAAACTATATTAAAGAAAAATAAAACATTTGAAGAAAACACATCCACAATAATAATAAATATAAGTAACAATTTTACTGAAATAATCATTTGAACATATTTATCCAGACCTGAGAGATTCCAGTTTACAGTGAGGACTCTCCAGTCCAGCAGACAAGATCTTCACTCCAGAATCCTGTATGTTGTTATTACTCAGGTCCAGTTGTCTCAGATTGGAGGATGGGCAGCTGAGAACTGAAGCCAGAGCTTCACAGCTTCTCTCTGAGAGGTTACAACCACTTAGTCTAGATGGAAAAATAAACACAGAGTTAATGTTTAATCTGTTGCATAAAAATGAGACATATGTTATCCAGAAGTCCACCTACAGAGCTTTGTTGGAGGCTTTGACCACTGGCAGCAGCCTCAGAAGAGCCTCTTCTGAAGCAGAATATTTCCTCAGGTCAAACTCGTCCAGATCTTTATCTGAAGACAGTAAGATGAAGACCAGAGCCGACCACTGAGCAGGAGACAGTTTATCTGTGGACAGACTTCCAGATCTCAGGAACTGTTGGATCTCCTCCATCAGAGAGTGATCGTTCAGTTCATTCAGACAGTGGAACAGATTGATGCTCTTCTCTGGAGACAGATCCTCCTTTATCTTTTCTTTGATGTAATCAATATTTTTTTTACTGACATCATTGCCATATTTTGTCTCAGTCACCAGACCTGGAAGAAGACTCTGATTGCCTGGCAGTGAAAGACCCAGTAGGAAGCGGAGGAACAAATCCAGGCGTCCATTTGGACTCTCTAAGGCTTTGTTCACAGTGCTCTTATAGAGATGTCTAAAATTTGATTTATCTTTAAATATTTTAGACACACGGAAGATAATTTGTTGTTCTTCTAAGAGGTTGATTCCAGAGTTGATGAAGGTCAGATGGACATAAAGAGCAGCCAGAAACTCCTGAACACTCAGATGGATGAAGCAGAACATCTTGTCCTGGTACAGTCCTCTCTCATCTTTAAAGATCTGTGTGAAGACTCCTGAGTAAACTGAAGCTGCTCTGATATCGATGCCGCACTCTGTCAGGTCTGATTCATAGAAGATCAGGTTTCCTTTCTGCAGCTGATCAAACGCCAGTTTTCCCAGAGACTCAATCATCATCTTGGTTTTTGGGTTCCAGAGTGAATCTGTCTCAGCTCCTCCATCAAACTTCTGCTGCTTGACTTTGGTCTGAACCACCAGGAAGTGGATGTACATCTCAGTCAGACCCTTTGGCAGCTCTGCTACTTTTCTGGTTTTCAAGATTTTCTTCAGGACTGTAGCAGTGATCCAGCAGAAGACTGGGATGTGACACATGATGTGGAGACTTCGAGACGTCTTCAAGTGGGAGATGATCCTATTGGCTCGCTCTTTGTTTCTGAATCTTGTTTGGAAGTAGTCCTCCTTCTGTGGGTCAGTGAACCCTCTGATCTCTGTCACCATGGTAACACACTCAGCAGGGATCTGATTGGCTGCTGCAGGTCTTGAGGTTATCCAGAGTCGAGCTGAAGGAAGCAGTTTCCCCCTGATGAGGTTTGTCAGTAGAACATCTACTGAGGTGGACTCTGTAACATCAGTCAGGATCTCGTTGTTGTGGAAGTCCAGAGGAAGTCGACACTCATCCAGACCATCAAAGATGAACAAGACCTGGAACTCTTCAAACCTGCAGATTCCTGTTTCTATGGTTTCAGGAAAGAAATGATGAACAAGTTCAACCAAACTGAACTTCCTGTCTTTCAGCAGATTCAGCTCTCTGAAGGTGAATGGAAACAGGAAGTGGATGTCCTGGTTGGTTTTGTCTTCAGCCCAGTCCAGAATGAACTTCTGTGTTAGGAACGTTTTCCCAATGCCGGCCACGCCCTTTGTCATCACTGTTCTGATTGGATTAGGTATGCCTGGTGAGGCTTTAAATAAGTCTTCCTCCCTTATTGTTTCTTGATTAGTATTTTTCCTGGATGCTGCTTCAATCTGTCTGATCTCGTGTTCTTCATTGACCCCTCCAGCCCCGCCCTCTGTGATGTAGAGCTCTGTGTAGATCTGGTTCAGTAGTGTTGGTTTTCCTGCTTTAGCAATCCCCTCAAACACAAACTCAAATCTCTTCTTCAAGTTATATTTAAGTTTGCTTTGGCACAATGGAGCGCTGGTTTCTGAATTGATAAAAAAAAGTTATAATAAAACTGTGATCATCAATATTTGCATTTATTGTCCTCTTTTAGTGATAAAGCTGTTTTAATCATCTTACTGCTCTGCAGATGATCAGCCAGGTCATCCAGCCTCATCTTCCTCAGAAAGTTCAGTGTGATATTTAGAAATGACCTCTGCTCTTCATCATCACAATCAAACTCCTCATCTTCCTTCTCACTGTCCAGGATCTCTGGATTATCTGGACTTAGAACTTCCTGGAACCTCATTAGCTTCTTTCTTACAAAACTGATCATTTTTTCTTCCAGATGCTGGTAGAAGCAAATAAACACTTTCACCAAAACTTTGTTAAAATAGACACGACCGAGAAAATAATGGCAGTAATTACTGCAATAAATTATATTGTGTGTTTTTTTGTGTTATATTGTGTGAGCAGGTTGGAACCAACATGGCAGCGCCAGTAAATCTTCTGTCTTCATTTTCAACAATCAATACAGACAGTTCATCCTTTTTATATAAAATCTCTGGTTTTGAATATTTGAAGATGTAAAATTGAATCTGGAGTTTTTCTCACCTTAAATATGACGCGCAGGTTTCTTTGAGAGACGGCCTGCTGGTTAAAACTAAACACATACACACATGCAAAAAAACAACACATAAACAAATGTTTTAATATGTTGTCATATTTAATCTCACCCCACTCGTTTCCCACAACTCAATATCTTTTAATTCATCTTTCTTCTCCACACTGCTGTTTGTTTCAGCTTTTCTTGGCTTTCTTTCAATTATTTTGTCACAATAATTTTGTAGATCGTTGCTATTTTTACTCTCTACTCTGTTGGCTCGTTCCATGAAATATATAAAATACAGATGTAGCTTTCAGATCCGGTTCACTTGGATAAGTTTTGAGCTTAACACTTTTTCTTTTGTTCTGCTCTTGTCTAACTTTCTCAAATTTTTGTAAAAAATTAATCAGTTTACTTTGGGGTGCAATTTGTAAAGTTACACAGTCAAATATTAACAGCAATATTTTTGGTTATTTAGCCTGTCATAGAGTTCATTTTTCAAACGTAAATTTTCACCGTGCTATTCATTTATTTATAAATATTACATTTACGAACTAAATATTTAGTTAGCAAGCTAAATATTTATTTTGAAGTAAAATGTTTATTTTACAAACCAAATATTTAGTTTGGAGCTAAATATTGAACTAATATGCAAATTCACTTGGTGGTAACTGGAAGTGGACTACCAAAATAAAAGCTGGTCCTTGCAAACGTCTATATTAAACATACAGACAACTGCCTCAGTTTTGTTTTTCACCCAAATATCCCCCAGTATAACCCCCATGGGAGGATTCATGACACATTTTTGTAGCTCCGCACTTTTATTCAAAGAGAAAACCTTCTGAACTAAATTTGTAAGTTTTCAAATTAAATATTTATTTAAAAAAAATCAATATTTAGTCTGTAAAATAAACATTTAACTTCAAATTAAATATTTAGCTTGCTAACTAAACATTTAGTTCATAAATGTAACATTTATAAATAAATGAATAACAAGGTGAAAATATGTGTTTGAAAAATGAACCCCATTTTTCTTCAATGACAGGCTAAATGACCAAAAATATTGCTGTTAATATTTGGCTCTGGAACTTTACAAACAGCAAAAAAGTATTTTGGAATTTTTATACCCTGTAATCTTTAGCATTATTTTGGAGGTGCAACTGCATACATGGGAACAGAAGACGCTTTTTGACAGGCTGCAAGTGACAAAGCACCTAATGCTTCAGTCTAAAACTTCTTCTTTGCTTCATGAACATCTGTTCAACTGGAACTAAAAATTAAGAGCGCTTCTGTAGAAATATTGATCAAAACCACATAGACAAATTAAGTCTGGAGGCATGAGAAGATTATGTGGATTAGGATTTTTACACAATGTTAAACACACTATGTGTAAGAAAAACAGCACAAACATGGATTCTTGCACACACTCACTTCATCTTGTTAAAAGCGATAGGAGACTCCATGGATGAAGAAGTTCTACTGATGTGCACACTGAGTTCAGGAGAGTCCACGTTCTGCTGCAGGGTTCTAGAAAAATCAATAAAATTCAAAGTGACGGTTGGTCAGTGAGTCTGTTTCCATAAAAACAAGTAAAAAGTAAACAGTGATCAGTTCTACATACTGTGTTTCAGTGAAGGTGAGTCCTTTGAAAAGAATAGGAGCCTCTTTAGATTGAATAGAACAACATCTAGAACCAGGCCCTGGTTCAGGTACTGGTCCTGGATCAGACCAAGCAGAGTCTTCTTTGTGCTGCAGCGTCATCCTTGACCACATAATGTAAACATGTAAGAATCTGATGTAGTGCTGATGAGCAAGGCACATCAATAAAAGGATGTGTCTCTCACCCCTGAGAGTTTCTGTCATTCTCAGATTTTCCACACAAAGTTGATTCAGATACGAAGTTCCTGGACTCGGTTTCCTCAGTCAGATCCATGACAGATCCAGACCCAGATCCAGACCCAGACCCAGATCCAGATCCAGATCCAGATCCTTCCACGAACACGACGACACACTCAGACATCACAGAACCCACAACTGTTCACACTCTGATAAATTCCTCAGACTCTTTTTAAACAGGGATTTGATTTTTACAGTGTAACATTTTGTTGCTTTAATTAGAAGAACAAACACTTTTCACTGATTTTAAATCAACTAAAGTCTTTGTTACAGTTTCTACATTAATGACCCCTGGTGTGGTTTCTCACAGACACACAGGACAACAAGCAGGAAAACCCCAGACTGAGAAACCACCTCTCCACTGAGGTTAAAACATCTGGTTCCTTGTTGGAAACTCCAGAACAGCTGTGAGACAGCTGTGGTTTCTGCTGCTGCAGCTGGTCTCAGCGTTTAAAAGGATCCCAGTGAAATCAGCAGCAGATGTTTTATACTTTAAAATACTCCCAAAAAAACTTCTGCTTCTCTTTCTGCATGATTCATTTCAACATATAACAAAAAAACATTAAGTGAAACTTTTCTTTACAGTAGAAATGTTTCCGTCTGCAGCTTCACGTGTTCGCTCAGAGATTAAAATGGAGTTAAGTTGTTTTTCCAGCTGAATAAACAAAGCTGATGTAAAAACTAACTAACTCACCCATAAGCTGTTTAACCAGTTACAAACTATCCTCGTGGTTTCTCTGGTATTTTTATTTTGCCAGTTTATTCTTTATTGATTGAAAAACAACAAATAACTGATACTTTGAACAAACACACGTCATCATGAATAAAATATGACTGAACTGAACCTGAAAACATTTCTATACTTCTATCAGTGTTACAAAGCAGGAGACCAGAGATTCTAAAACATCTACAGGTTTCATTCTCACCTGGTGATTTCTCCTCAGGTCGACCTGCAGACACGTTCCACCTTCATGTGTTAGAAAACATCTGGAGAGAAGAAGCAGCAGTCCTCTTTGTTTAACCGGTGTTAATGTTCATATGCTCGTGGCGTCGGAGTGAAACATCTGATTTACTGTAACGCCCAAACCAGTCTGACCTGCAGCAGGAAGTCCAGGTGTAGTTTCACTCCCTGACCACTAGATGGTGATAAAACATGATCAGGATTTCATCTTTTATTCACTTTTTCTCAGATTTGCAGAGTTTATTGAATGTTTGCTGTGAAACACAGACAGGAAGGAGCTACAGATGTGGAACAGCTGGAGATGAGAACATCTGTAGCTTCTCGTTTATGAGATAAACATCCACAGACAGCAGCAAAACAGAAAACTACACAAATCTGAAATATATTAAACACAAATATTTCTGGCAGTAAAAAATATCTCTACTTACTGCACCCCCCCCCCCCAGTAGTTTCAGTTTCTGGTGATGTAGATAAAACCTGTATGTCTGAAGCATCATGCAGCATCATCTTTCCTCCTGCAGCTTCCTGAACATTTCAAGTACAACCAGTTTAATAACTCACAGTCCCTGAATGAGGACAAGAGGTCAGAGCAGGAAGCTCCTGATGGGACGGAGTGTCTCAGGAGGTTAAATCAGGTCTCAGGTCAGTCTAACATACGAGTGACGGTCATACATGACCTGTAACACTCGGGCAGATGCAGGTCGTTGTGCAGTTCTGGTTGTTTGATGTAAACATCTCAGTGGAGTCTATTCTCTAAACAAAGATGCAAAGTGAATGTTTGACCCAGTCGCTGCTCGTCCCACTGACTTTATTAATAATTCAAACATCATAGTCGTTCTCTGACCTCGTTAATAAACCGGATCCTTTTTTAGTCACGAGTCTTTATCTCCATGCAGTCGTTGTGTAACTTGGTGTCAGAACATTGGATCTCATCTTCTCTTCAGCATCCAGCGGCCTGAAAGTTCACGCTTCAGTGACATCATCCTCCTCCCACAGTCGCACACTCGCTCACTTTTATTCATCCTGGACTGAACGCAGAGATTTCATCAGAGACGGAAGCTCCAGCTGAGAGGATGAAGAGGCAGTGAAGAGTCATCCGAGTGTTTCTGTAAGTGTGATCAGAGAGTTTATTCACTGATATGTACTCACAGTACTGGAACACGTCTCGGAGACACAGGCCGGACTACAGGAGGTACACGGTAAGTAACTAACTCACACAATCAGCTGTACTTTCAGAATAAAACATTTATATTTGGCTGTTTACATGAATTTCATTATATAAGAGAAACTAGCAACAACATGATACTTACCTCCTCCCACAATGTTTTAAACATTAAATAACTTTTAGTTTAATATAAAGTCTAATCAAGTTCTGATGCTACATGAACAGAAACTAATCATCCATTAAAACTGATCCAGGACTTCCTGCAGAGCTGAAAGGTCTCGGCTCAATATTTAAATCAACTCTTCAACACTTTACAGGTTAAAACAAAGAGATGGCAGATCTTTGTAAAAGCATCAGTGAGTAAATGTCAGTGATCACATCAGCAAATAGTTCAGTTTTTATATTAAACAATTAAATTTAGTTAAGGTCTGAAAATAAAAACAAATATTTAACACACTGATTAAAAATAAAAGGCCTTTTATTTTGAAATGCTTGAGCAAATCTTACTTAAACAAACCCCAAATACTGATTTTGTAGCCATATTGTTTAAAATGAGTAGTTGTGTTTGTTAGTGTAGGCTGGTTCTGGGTTGCAGTCTGATCAGTGATTGAACCAGAACCAGAACTGAGACATAAAGTTCTTCGTCTGTCTGCAGGTGGTGGAGGGGGAGACTCCTCTACCTCTGGGCTCCACATGTTGCAGGAAGCGTCTTCGTTCTGCAGGAGAGGATGAGGAAGAGGAGGCTCAGAGGAGCTGTGCACGCCGGCCAAACCCAGAAGGCTCGCTGTCGGCCAGTGAACTGAGCAGCTATGGGAAGCTGGAGGAGGAAGAGGAGGAAGAGCTGCAGAGATTGTGTCAGCGCTGCCACATCATGGCGTCACAGCTGAACAGACAAGCCGCCTCGCTGGCCGACACGACAGCACTGAAGGTCAGAAACAAATCCACACTGTAACACAACAAGTTTATAACTCAGGTCCAATCAGCTGATGAGACGAGTCATCATCAGCAGGCTCCAGAACGTTTCAGGTCCATCAAACACTCATTAAAAACCAGATTCTTCTCACATGCTGCATCACTGTGGTCTCTTTAGTTTTATTCTCTTGCTGATTGGATCTCTGGTGACATGTCTGTAAAAAGAAAACAGGTTTTATTAAACATGTATGAGGTCTCAGGGGTTTTGGTCCAGTCCTGGTTCAGGTTTCAGAGTGCTGCACCAGGACTGGTACCAACTTCTAACCACAGTAAAGCAGAACCCAGAAGAACCTCCATGTCTCCAGCTCACATTCAGTTCCAGCTTGTTTCATGTTCGAGACTACTGGCTGTTTATCAACACGCGGGACGGGAGCGCCAAGCTGACGCCATGTCTGAGGGTCCGTCTGTGTTTCTGAGACATTGAAGATTCTACCTGCAGCATTCTGCTGTATGTTTATCAGATCACATGATTCTGTTGGGTCTTGTAGATTTTCACTTTCTGTGAAGAAGCACAAACGTCCTCGACTCCTCGCCGTACGTGGTGAAGTGTGTCGGTCTCTGACTGTTTGATGCTGAGTTCGTCTGTCAGCTCGTTAAAGCTCCAGCCTCTGCTGAGGCCGAGCGAGCTTCACTCTGTGCTCTCTCTCACTCGCTGCTTTCTTCACTGACTGTCATCTCTGCTCGTTCCCTCATCTTCCTCATGGTCTCTCGCCCATTAAGCTTCTCACTCTGACTGTGTGTGTGACAGGGTGTGTGTGTTGGTGAAGCTGCACATTTTCAATCATTTTGAATTCTCTGGTTTTTATGTAAAATGAATGTTTTCAAATTAAAAGCAGATAAACAATCTGGTCATAAAGCAGATGATTCACACACGTCCTCAGCAGAATGTGAAGCAGGTCACTGTGTCTTTTTCACAGCATGAAAATAATCTTCTGACAGAATAATTCACTGTAAGAAAATCTGAAAAAAAGATTGAAAAAGGAGGATAAACAAACCCTGAAGTTGCTCCAGCAGCAGCTGATCAGACGTCACAGAACCAGGAACCTTTTCATGTTCGGGAAACATTTACATGTTTGAAATTCCAAAAGAAAAAACTCCTTTGAACTTTTACTTCCTGTTCCTGTAACCTGGGCTCGCTCACCTGTAAATGATGACCATCCTGAAACCCCGCCCTGTTCAAGCTTCAGCCAATCAGATGCCATATTTAAAGATAGATTCACTGCAGTTCCTGAAGCCTCCAGCAGGTGATGCTCTAATAAAAGTGGAGAAAAACAAAGTGACTGTTACAAAATTAAAATAATCTAAAGGATAAACATTCTGCTGCACCAGGTGTTGTTACATCACTGACGGTAAACTCAGGTTAACAGTAACCAGGTCATATGAGCAGGAAGTCCCGCTGCAGTAAAAGCCCAAAGCACTTTTATTCTCTTATAAACACTTTTTAATTAAATTAATTTTATCAGCTGATTTGAAAACTGAAACCCCTCTAACAAAGTTAAATATTTTTCTTTTATTCTGAGAACAATCAGAACAGTTTCAAATGCCTCATTTATTATTGATTTAATTAAAATAATTTAAACTGGATCTTTTAACACGTACATAGTTTTAAATCAGCAGAAATAAGTTATTCACATATTTAACTGTCAGTTTCCGTCAAATCCTTTTCAGTTTGAAAACTGGACTTTGTTGTTTTGTACCACCTCTGCAGTGAGTCGGGTCGTTGCTGATTGGTCTGTAGAAACAGCTGAGTCATGAAATGTTATAGAAACAGGAAGAATCAGCTTGTCATTAACTCTGAGGAGCGTCCTGCTGGAGACGAACAGCCCAGATGAAGTGTCTCCTCCTTGGAGGAGAGACACAGATCTGACAGAGACAAATTGACTTTTCTTCTGCTCTCTGCAGACGTGACTCCTCCTGCTTCATCCACCAGCTCGGCTGGTTACTGATGACTCGGTCCAGAAGATGTCAGAACCTTTTGTTCTGCAGATTCGAACCTGTTTATTTCTACCTACGTCAGGTCAGAACTTTCAGCATCAGAACGTCATGATACCTGAAGCGTGTTGTGTTCAGGAATGACTTGGATATTTGAATATTTAAAACGCCTCATTTGATTGACGGAACTTCTCAAATATCTTTGTTGTCGTTGTATCAGATTATTAAACTGTCTCTTTTCATCCCGCTGCTCTTCATGATGAGGTCACTCGTCTGCAGATGATAAACATCAGCAGCAGCAGTAGAAGGAGACGTTTCTTCTGTCTCAAAACTTCCTGAATAAAAATAAAGTCACACGTTCTTCCTCTATGGTCACAACGTCTGCTGTATCAGGTCTGACCTCCAGCATGAAGACTTACTAACTTATAAACTTCAGGTCTGTACAGTTTTACTGAATGAGAGGAAGACGTCTGCAGATGTTCAGCATCTGGATCCTCCACCAGAAAACAACCAGTTTTTAACCTCTGAACTCAAACTGACGTCTGGATGTGAATCTGACGTCGTGTATCGGACCTCCTCATGCAGAGACTCAGAGGATGTTCAGCTTTACCAAAGATTTCAAGTTAAAGAAGAGAAAACTGTAAGTGGATCCCTCCTTGATGTTCTCGTCTCCTCACTGAACTCTTCACTGTCCCGTGACCTCGGCCGTCCTCTCCTCACTCTGCC
Source organism: Pachypanchax playfairii (assembly GCA_006937955.1). Classification (NCBI taxonomy): domain Eukaryota; kingdom Metazoa; phylum Chordata; class Actinopteri; order Cyprinodontiformes; family Aplocheilidae; genus Pachypanchax; species Pachypanchax playfairii. The sequence continues at coordinate 807,424 of SSNP01000161.1, forward strand.
AGCACGCATCACCTTCATCACGCCTGCCGAGCGGCTCAGGAGAGGACGAGCACCGAGCTCAGAGTCAGTCCTCGCTACGCTAACGAGCATCAGAGTCCGGTCTGAAGCAGCGCCGAGCCTGGAGGGTCGAAACGGTTCTAACATCCATACGGATGAAGTGCAGCACAGAGACGATCCGATATATCAGAGGACAACGTGTGATTAGATAAATTACACTTTTCACTATAAAAGCTTCTTCAGTTTCAATCAGCTGTTTGAAGGACGGACGTAATTTTTATCTTTGAATGTCTGTGAAAAAGTATTTCATAATAATTGTAATTAATTTCAGATATGAAAGTGACTGAACTGTCTGACGGAGATCTTCAGTGACACCTGATCACCTGCACGTCAGCTGATTGTTACCTGCAGCAAACACACATGCTGTTAAATGTTTTAGAGAAAAACTTTTAATTCAAACTGTTTCACGTCATTTGAGAACAGAGACCTTTGATTTCTCTTCTGACTCATTAATCATGAGAACACCTTCAGATAGGCTCCTCCTCCCTCAGACCTTCCTCCTCTCAGGTAGAACAGGAACAGCTGAGAGCAGAAAACAGAGTAGTTTAGTGTTTGTTCTCAGTCTCCTTCATCAACAACCTTCATCTCCTTTCCTTCATCCTCCTCTTCCTCATGTTACTCTTTTTTACTGCTTCATGTCTTCATGCAGCATCTTTCTGACTTTCAGTCCTTCTTACATGAACAAAAACAATCTGAGAACACCAACTTCCTGTCTGAGACAGCTTCAGGTGTTGGAAATGAGATCATCTCTGTGTTTACCTGTGGGGGGGAGGGGCTCCAGGGTCAGACCATGACGTGAGAACACTTTTCCATCTTATTGATCTTCTTTGCATCTTTAATAAATCCTCTGGGAAACTGTTTTTTTTTCTGCCAGCGGTGAGACAGAACTGAATTTATTTCTTCATAATCAGATTTAAATGTTGTAAAAATGGATTTTCTTGTTTCAAATCTTTGGATTAAAGGCAGAATTGCGTCTCTTTGCCGCCTGCAGCCTCCAAATAAACCTGAATAAAGAGACATGTTGCTGCTGCGCTTGTGATTAATGAGATAATTAAAGCTCAGGGAGGCGAGTTCAGCTCCTTCAAACACAAGTTTAAAGAGTCATTAACATGCAAAAGTCTCTCATATCCAGGAAGGAGGATTAATGTGTTGACTAATGAGGATGTTGAGTTAAAATCTATTTCCATATCAGCTGAATAAAAATCATTTCTGCTGAGTGATGCTGCTTTTCAGAAGGAAACAGTTCTGCAGGTTCCAGCTGAACCAGTTTGGGATTAATCCCACTGTCCGGACACTGATGCATGCTGGGAGCTGAATGTTGTGTATCACAGTGTGTTTACTGATTTAAACTCGGTGTTTTGTGCAGGATTAGTTCAGCTGCTGTCTTATCTGTAACCTGCAGGGTGAGATCGAACCTGACGCTCGTTCAGGAGTTAATTCAGTCTGAACGAGGCTGCAGGACTCTTCATTAGTGTCTCTGCTCCCTTTAATTTCTCCTCCTGTCAATCAGCAGAGGTCAGGCTGTCAGCTGACAACACTGATTCACCTCAGTGAGACTCAGCAGACGGATGGAGACACGGCGTCACATGAAAGAGATAAAATTCAACCAAATTATCACGAAACGAGGCGAGTTTTAACCTCAGATAAATAAGAATCAAACAATTATTTAGATATTAAAAATGTTTTTATTTCAACTCATTCAGGTTTGAAGTTGCAATCTTACAGAATAATAATTTTGCAACTCCAAAATATTAAAATATACAAACAACTTGTATATTAATTAATTGAAATTTTGTGAATTCTGATGTTTCTTATAGGAATAAAAACTTTTTTCTACCAGTTTTTGGGGTGATTTCCTCTACAGCTGACTGCTGCATCATGTTTATGAACATTTAAATCACTCAGACATGAAACTTCACTGAATCTGCTGAACGACACAAACATCAGAGACTTTTTTCACTTTTTGTCTCAGATTTCATCAGAAGTTGCTTCTTGTTTTCAGATTTTAGGATCTGAGATCAGCTGGTTTACATGATGATGTAACGTGTCATACAAAGTGTCAGAGTCTCCAGTCACACGTCAGTGATGTCACATAAATATGGAATAGAAGCTTAATTTCAAAAGGACCACTGACAGTGGGATTATAAGCCCCACCCTGTCCTCCATCGTTGGGTTGTCTAGAAGCTTGGGTGTTTGAAGGAGGCGGGACAGGAAGTGATGTCAGTGCGGCTGCAGGGTCACAGCTGGTGGACAGCCTGCTGTCATGTGAGTGAATAGACAGAGATTTAAAGTTCAGATGGAGGAACAGACTGCTGGTCTGGAGTCAGATGAGTTGAAGCAGCTTCAGGATCAAACAGATGAAGAAACTGATGCTAAAACAACCAGAACTCCACGTTACAGGTAAACTTCCTGTTTCATCTTTACACGCAGGTTCACTTAGTTTCTGTCTCTGTGTCTCATAAAACATTTAAAACAACAAAACAAACTTTTTACAGTAACTTCCAACATGTCGGCAGGCAGTTTGGAGCTTTTTCAATCTGAGGAAACGTTTAATATGCAGCTGGTTTTAAATGAAAAAATGTATTTCTACATTTTAAATCACTGAGCAGAACGAAATGTTATTATGTTTCCTTTCAGTTAAAATTCTTTTTACTTTAAATGTTAATTTAAAATGAAAAGTTGCTGCAAACGAACGTGGAAACTTCAGATTCTTGGAGTCTAGATGAGATTAAAAACGTTGAGTTCAAAGGTCAGACAGAAAATCTGTAAAACGGAGTGGAGGGTTGATTTCTGATGATTTTAGTGAATCTGATTCATTTTAAAGGTTGTTATTAACAGAGAACTGGAGCTGCTGATACAGCTGATGTTCAGCTGATCTGAATGAGCTTCAAACTGACGAGTCGATCAGCAGATTAAAACTCACTTCATGCTTCAACATCTCAGCAGCTGCATGAAGAAACACTCTGACTCATTTCTCTTGTTCGTCGGTTTAGAAACAGAATTCAGGATATTTTTATTTCAGAGGGACTGAAATGATTCGAGGCTTCAGGTTGAGTTTACTCATGAGATCGACGCCTGATTTCCTCCTCCTGATGCAGCACTTCCTGTGTCACCTGGCTGGAGATGTTTGATCTTCTACAAACTGCTGAAACTTTCTCCTGATTTCCAGAAACAGCTCAGAGTTGCATCATGTTGACAGTTGATTCATTATAAATGTCTGTTTTTGTTTGAGGACACTGAATGTTGGACGGAGACGGTCCAGAATCTTCATGTCTCTGGTTTAGAATCTCGTTAATCATCTTCTTCTTCTTTGAATTCACCTGTTAATCAGTAACTTTGACAGAACGAGTGACTGAATCTGCAGAATGTTTCATTCTAACAGAGAAAAGGAGATTCCTGATGAACGTCACTGTAATCTGTAAATCTGCTGAGCAACAGGAACCTGCAGCTCGTGGTGAATAAGTGATGCAACACCTCAGATATAAAATATGTTTGAGCTGCTCATGATGTTCAGGGTCACCGTCTGCTGCAGCCGTCTACTCAGCTGTAAAGTTATTTCACCCTGACCTCCATTGATGAGCTCTGACTGGAGTCAGCAGGAGGTCAAACCTCGACACACAGACGCTCAGCTGTAAATCAGCTCCGCCTCTTCAGACTCTGACAGGTTTACGTCCTGCTGCTGCTGCTGCTGCTGCTGCTGCAGCGCGGGAGGAGAGAGTTTTCTCAGGCTGAGCAGCTGGTAGGTGACGGATGACTAACAGGTGTTTGTTTAGTCTGTTGATCAGACTGAAGGAGTTTTCTGAAAAATGAGCAGCTGTTGCATCAGAAAGACTCCAAATGTTCACTTGTTTATGATTTCTATAAAAAAACGATTTACACGTTTCAACTCTTGAACTCAGAAACACGGAGGTTAGAATTTTATCTCCGTTCTGCTGGAATTTGATCTGAGATTTTTACCAAATGAGCCACTTGGTGTGAAGAAGTAAACAAACTGAGTTTGTTGTGATCAGAAGAAAAACTGACCAAATAAAAAATAATCTGCTTTTCTCATAAAATAAAATAAGATAATGAAAATGATCCAGTTTATAAAAATGGTTAGTTTGAGTTTTATTTTGACTTTTGATTTAAATAAATCCACCTGATGGATTTTGGTCATGAAGTTGTTTATTTATTTTAAAACAGCTGCTTGATGGTTTTTAAGGTGAGGTGTCTGAAGTCTGTGTTTACTATAGAATTAAAATCTAATGATAATCTGCACCCCCCCCCCCCCCCCCCCCCCCCCCAGGACCCGGCCTACGCCTCCTTCCTCTTCGATAAGCTCCATCGCCTGCAGTGGCCCCAACATGGCCGCCACACTTCGCTGGACGCTCGCTGTGATGTTTGTGGCGCTGTGTTCCAGCAGCTGAGGTATCTCGCGCTACGTCGGGCTCTTGGCATCAGCAGAGAGATGACGCCTCGCCCCGCCACGCCCAGTGTCCCAACCACTCCCACCGCCCCCACATGCAGCCCACAGACCCCAGAGAGCAGCTGGGAGGCTGATGAGCTGCCGGTGAAGCAGCAAAGATGGACGTACGATGAGCAGAAGTTGCAGCAGGGGGGTGGAGCTCCATGGGGATGGGGCGGAGTACAAAGCACTTACCTGGGAGGGGGAGGAGCCAAAGGACTGGCCATCGTTACACCCCTGAATGCACACAACTACCTGGAGGGGGTGTGGAAAGTGTCATGCTGCAGACCTGAACTCCATCAGACTACGGTAAGCAGGAAGGGACAGTTGTATGTTAGAACATCCACACAGAGCTGCATCTTCGTCTCCTCAACCAGATTTAAATGTTACTGTGTTGCAGGGGCGTGTCCAGAGGGGTGACACCTGGCTGGGGGGGCACAGGCTACCCCCCCCCCCCC
>SSNP01000161.1:812392-817392 GCA_006937955.1 Pachypanchax playfairii
CCCCCCCCCCCCCCAACAAGGATATAAAAAACATGCCTCTGTTCAGTTGTGCATATAAAATGTTTGAACGATACGAAGTCAAATTCAGGCACAAGAAGACAAAAAATGATGAAAAACAACGAGATGTAATCAGACCAGAAACAGATGCTGAGCTTCCTGTGGGGATGAGCAGCGATGCTCGAGGTCAAAGCGTCTAAACAACATCAGACTGATGAGTCAATATTTACCTCAGAGTGGCATCAGGTCATCTCAGGTGATCCTCTATAGATCCGCCTCCTCAGTTCTGAATGTAAAGTAGCTGTAATAAGAAGCAGCAAGTCCTGATCACAGATTAAACTTATGCAGAGGTTAACGACTAGTGATCAGCTGACCTGCTGATGTCACAGCTGATCAGACTGATGGTTGTTCTGCAGGATGGAGACGGAGACACTTCACATGGTCTCTGTGTTAAAACTCAATATTTATACAGTTTAAACTTCCGCTAAAGCCACAAATTTATACTAAAAACAACTTGTTTTCACATAAATAAGATCTAATAATAAAATATGATATTTATCGATATCAACAGGAACAAATCGAACATTTTAAAAAATGTAGCTTGAAGGAAATAAAAGAAAATCCTTAAATGATTTAAGATTTGAGTTCAGGGAGAATAAACATCTCAGAGGAACCATCGTGTTCTAAAACCTGAGCTGCAGGAACACATGGAGGGTTTTCATTGGCTGAAGCCACAGGTGTGTCCTTTACTTCCTGTCAACAACTTGAGCAGCTGATCTGACTGTTCGTGAGTTTGTTTTGTTGGAGCAGCTGAAGTCGTGACCTCCGACACGACGCTCCATAATTCATAAACCTCCTCGAGCGTGTTCCTGACACCACGGACCGATCATCACACCTCCACACCATCTGAAGCTGCTGCAGACTGCAACCTGCTGACAGGAGGCAGGTGTGGGGGTGAAAACACACCCTCGACTCCTGACAGACAAAACTGAGGGTGTTAATAAGATCTGCAAGAATAAAACTGTTGGTAGTTTGAGGATTTACTAGATCTGGTTGTACAAATGTGGAAAATACAGACGTGTTTGTTACATGATGCAGAAACAATAAACACATGATGATGAATTTAGATGAAAAAAGCAAAAAACATTTAAAAAGTGTTTGGAGTGATGCTGAAGCTGCTTGTTTTAACCCAGACAGGTGATTCTGTCTGAGTTACACAGTCTTCCTTTAACACTGATCTCAATCATTTCTTCATCTGTTCGTGTTCCTGCAGTAAAGACTCAGATTATCTCGTTTCTGTGGATAAAGGATTTTTATTTTGGTTCATGTTTCAGTAAAAGGGAGTTGATACGAGTTTCTACAGATTCATCTTCATTTTCTGTCTCAGTATTCTGGACCAGCATCACAGCTCCATCAGTGATGCTCCACGCCCACAGCTGATGCTGCTGATGCTGATGCTGAAATAGAAACCTGAAGCTGTGAAGCTTCCAGAGTTTCTCCAAAATGTGGGAAAGATCTCCACTCTGCAGAAATCTCAGGGTACCTCAGCACGACTGTCCACAGTCAGATAACCACCGAGGCGTCTTTAAACACACACAACTCTATTTTTTCACGTCTTTTATGTTACAGAAAGAATCGAATCCACCAGGAGACTCAGTTCAGCTATTTTTACCTCGTGTCCTTCGGGCTGAGCTCAGCTGTGTGAATACATGCAGCCCAAACATCTGTCAGTCATTTTCAGAGCAGCTCTTATGTTTTTATTTCACACACTGTCACGTCCTTATCTGCATGTTTCAGAACCTCCTTCTTTAACAGACGCTCTGGATGATTTACAGGCTTTCAGCTCTGAGATGGAAATGAACCTGCGGAGAGCAGAAAGTGAAACAGGAACAGGTGGCACTAAGCTGATTATTCAGTCAACTGGGAGATCACATGACCCCGACCGTGGCAAAGAGGAGCTGAACGACAACCTGCTTCACCAAAACTCAACCGAAGCCAAATAAGATACAAATACACAACAACTAACAGAAAAGATCAAATTTAAACCAGATCGAACTCAACTGAATGAAATTTCAACTGAAATTTGTAAAATCCGAGAGGTTCGTCTGTCTTCGCTGAAACAGGATAAAAGATACAAGTTTTGGTGAAAAATATTGAATAAAAAGGTAAACGTGACTCAGATCAGTTGGTGTTTGAAATAAATAGAATTTATTTGATCAGATTATTTGGATCATTTAAAGAAAATGTTGTTGACTGTTCCATCAAACAAACAAACTGTAAAACTTCTTCCCAACAACAAAAACAACAGCGTTCAATAATCAAACAGAACAAACGAAGCTCCGGCCTCGCGCTGCTGATTCACCCGAGTTCGTCTCGTTTGTCTGATTTTCTCGGGTTTGTGTTTGGATTCTGGCAGCTGATCCGCCCGCCGCCGGCTCTCTGTAATCCTGTTAGCTGGTCGAGCGTGTCGAACTCAAACAGCTGAATAATGAATCTGGCTGCTTGCTGCTTCCTGTTACCACAATAATCCACCATGACCAGGACACATGAGCCTGGAGACGAACCTGGACAGATCCAAACAACAAAACACCTCAAACCCGAGAGGTCACTGGGAGGTTCTGTAGACCAGGTTTTATCAAAACATTCAGTTTCATTCAGTAAATTTACATCATGACAGTAAAAAGCTGGAGTTCAGCTGACAGGAGGCTCCGCTCAGGTCTGCATGATTACCCATCAGCCACAGCGATCCATCAGAACGTGACTCAGCAGCCATATTGTAATTAAACATAAGGAGGATTGTTGCTGCCAACCAGCAGATAATGACCAGAACTAATTAATTAATGGTCCAGAGCTTCCTGATCCTGCAGCTAATGAAGCTAACGGTCCTCCAGGGGCGGCCATGTTTTCCTGCTCCAGCATCTCCTTTGGGACCAACTCAGTTACAGAACCTTCAGTTTGAGCAACAGAACTCTGTCAAAACAGCTCAGGTATCAGACACCTGCTGGAGATAAAGAGACACTTATAACATCTGTCCTCTGTTTATCTGTCAGGGTCTGACAGCAGCTCCAGGTCATGTGACCACAAAAAGAACGAACCTGGACGTTCCAGTTAAACCAGCAGCCCAAAGTATCTCCACCCAAACCAGCCAGCCGTCATCTGCTGCAGCCGCCTTCTTCATCAGGTCAGTGAACGCAGCTTCAACATGATCACATGACAAACCTTAACGTTTCCTTTGGACTTTGATCCACTCAGTTCTGGTTTTCAGAATATTTGTTTTTTGTTTGTAAACTGAGTGACCTTTGACCTCTGAATCAGTCAAGCCTAAAAACCCAGAGTGATGGATCAGCTGATGGATGACAGACAGCATTGGGATGAATGAACCCAAATACAGAGACTGAAAACATGAAGTAAAACTCATCAAACTGTAAATCAGACTTCAGACAGATGAAGAAGAAACTGGACCAGGTTACCTTGAAGGGGGGGGGGGGGGGGGGGGGGGGGGGGGGTGATGACAGGTGAGAACACACACCAGATAGAGAACATGATGAAGAAGGTGTTTAGAGAGTTTTTGACACCTGAGAAACTTTAAAGCTTCAGTTTAGTGACGAGTTTAATCTCTAGATAATTTATTCTTTATGAATAAAGTGTCCAACTTTCTACCATTAACAGTTAAAACAGGATGATTCTTGTGATTCTTCCGTCTGGGAATTAAAGTTTTTCTTTTCTTTGAATCTCTTCGTCCTGATTCTGATTCAGCTGAGAGAACTCGGTTCAGGAGTCAAAGTCTCCTCTTCTCTCTCAGAGCTGAATCTAATTGGCAGATTTACTATTTTTATCCTGTCAGAGAGGTTGGAGCTGTCAGAGAGCTGGTCTGCAGGGTGGGGGGGGACGGGGGGAGCGCGGGGGAGGAGCGGCGGGTGGGGGTTACACTCCATCTGTCTGATTATGGTCTCGCTGGTGCAGAATACCTGATGCAGGTGTGTGTGTCACCGTGAACAGAGGCGGCGTGTCACAGTCTGACAAACAAGCGAACCTGTTCTGCTCGGCGTGGAGACACAGTGAACGGGTCACAGTAGCATCCTGTCAGTAAGTCCAACAGGAACCAGCCGTCAGTCTGACACCTCACGCTGCTGCAACCAAAACTCCAAACAGATGTTCACTCTGGGTTTATATTTAACAAACAGCTTCACTTCTGTATCAGACATGGAAAAGGACAGGAAATGGGTCGGATTAGAAGAGTTGGACGGTAAATGAAATGTTTGTCTGGTAAATGATGTTCTTCTGTTTCTGGACTCAGACTGTGTAGGTCTGAATGAGTCCTGCTGGGTTGGTTTCTGTAGAAAAACACACGATTTCCTCTCAGACAAAAACCAGTAAAACAGAGAAATCCTCCTGTTTGTTGTGACTCCTGCAGCTGCAGCTCAAACACCTGAAGCTCTTTAGATAAAACTCAGGGTTTGCATTAGCCTGCAGACTTCCCAGCATGCATCTGTTGGAGGATAGTGAGTGCTTTCATCTGCAGATCTCTGAGGGCTCAGCAGAGAACCTCACACAGGTTTCATCCTGAAACGCTCCTCGTTTCCTTTGTGTTGATAGAAATCAGTTCAGAGTCATTCAGAAAGATGTTAAACGCTGGACATGCTAACAACATGAATATAAAACAGTTCCACTGCTTCATGTTGCTGCTGTTTTCTCTCTGAGTGACACAGAAAACACACATTAACTCCTGGTTGATGCAGTTTGATGTTTCAGACTGAGCTGCAGCTTCACAAACAGTTTACAGCTGATTCTAGTTAAACTGAAGTGTGTTTGTACCAGCTGTATTAGATCAGTTCTGATAATCAGAGTCTGTTTACAGACACGGAACATAAAACCGACTCTTCTGTTAAGTTTTATTTACCTGCACTTTGTAAAATAGCAGCAGTCCTCTGACAGAGCTTTGTGGTTCACCGCCGTTAGCTGAAAGGAACAAACTCACACAAGATTCAACCTGTAATCACCTG
>SSNP01000161.1:824892-827392 GCA_006937955.1 Pachypanchax playfairii
TCATCCGTCTGTCAGGGGATGAAATATTAAAGTGGACCGGAGGACAGTTTGACTGTTGGACACACAGAAAGAGAAATAAAGGACAAAGTGAGACATCTGGACAAACCAGCTGTTTCACTAGAGACACTGAAACCACAAAGTTAGAAATAATATCTCCAACATTTCTGTTGGATTTAACAGGAAGAGTCTGGAGGTCCAACCGGGACCGAGTGGATTAAAAATGACTTCGTGACGGATGAACAGTCGGTTTTCATCAGGACGTCATGGAAACCGTCTTTACTCGTCGACTGGAACGTGAGCTGCTGTGAACTTTAAATCTTTAGAAACTTTAAAATCACTTTGAGAAAAACATAAAAATTAAAGAATGAAACGTGTTTTTGGAAAATAATTGATGTTTATTTGATGTTAATCAATATGAAACTGATGCAGCTGGAAGTTTTTGGACAGTTTAACCAAACTGTTCGTCTCCAGGACGACGGGACGTCTTTCAGGTTTATCTGATCCATCATTTACCAAATCTGACCCCCTTCCCTTGAAGTCCTTCTGGTTTAAAGTTCTGGTTGAGGAAGTTCTCCAGTGATGCAGACCTGGATGTCTTCAGACCTGGACACCATCTCACCTGAATTCTTTCATCAGCAAACTGGATCAATCTGGATGTTTAAACGAACGCAGCAGAGACTTGATCCTGTCCAGATGTTTGGATGTAAAGTTCACCTGGAGCAACATGACTGAAGGATTCTGATCAGCTGACTCTGGATCTGTGAGGTTCCTGGATTCTGGAATGAAACAGAACTTTTTTGTGGAGAATGTCACATGACTCCTGAAGACACGTGGAGATATTCTCAGAGTGTTTTTGCCTCTCGAACTCGTCGGTTTCAGATTTTCCTCCTTCAGATCTGGATTTTTCTCCTGGTGTTCTGTTTGTTTATAATGATGCTGAACGAGGACGAGAACAAGTCTAGATACGGTTCCTCTTCAAGACAGAGAACACTGAGGAGATAATGGACTGGAAGGAACTGTAAGTAAAACTTTAACGAAGTGAGATTGTTGTCAGGTTAATTATACTGAAGGTTTCTGTTTGACTTGAACATCGAATGTTTTCAAGTTTCTTATTTCTCAGTAAGTTTTAAATGTTTTCAGTCATTCTGTTATTAAACAGAAGAGAAAGAAAAAACAAAGATTTGTTTTAAACATTGTGTTTGGGTTTACTTCTGGTTTCTGAGAACGTGTGGAGAACCCGGATCTGAAAACTGATAATTAACAATAAGACAAAAGTCCGTCCTGTTACATCAGAACTGAACATGGAAAGTCTCCTCACACAGGAACAAACAGCTGATCCGGGTCCAAAACCCAGAGAGACTGGACGGGTTGAAACAGGTAGAACCCAGAGTCTCAACTAGTACCGCTGGACACGTGGGGCGACACATAGATCTGTCAGATCCAGGTTCGGTCTCAGAACCAGGTTCGGTCTCAGATCCAGGTTCGGTCTCAGACCCAGGTTCAGTCTCAGACCCAGGTTCAGTCTCAGAACCTGGATCTGAGACTGAACCTGGTTCTGAGACAGACCCAGGTTCGGTCTCAGACCCAGGTTTGGTCTCAGATCCAGGTTCGGTCTCAGACCCAGGTTTGGTCTCAGATCCAGGTTCAGTCTCAGACCCAGGTTCGGTCTCAGATCCAGGTTCAGTCTCAGATCCAGGTTCGGTCTCAGACCCAGGTTCGGTCTCAGACCCAGGTTTGGTCTCAGACCCAGGTTCAGTCTCAGACCCAGGTTCGGTCTCAGATCCAGGTTCAGTCTCAGATCCAGGTTCAGTCTCAGAACCAGGTTCGGTCTCAGATCCAGGTTCGGTCTCAGACCCAGGTTTGGTCTCAGATCCAGGTTCAGTCTCAGAACCAGGATCGGTCTCAGACCCAGGTTCGGTCTCAGACCCAGGTTCAGTCTCAGACCCAGGTTCGGTCTCAGACCCAGGTTCGGTCTCAGATCCAGGTTCGGTCTCAGATCCAGGTTCGGTCTCAGACCCAGGTTCGGTCTCAGATCCAGGTTCAGTCTCAGAACCAGGTTCGGTCTCAGATCCAGGTTCGGTCTCAGACCCAGGTTTGGTCTCAGATCCAGGTTCAATCTCAGAACCAGTATCGGTCTCAGACCCAGGTTTGGTCTCAGACCCAGGTTCAGTCTCAGACCCAGGTTCGGTCTCAGATCCAGGTTCAGTCTCAGATCCAGGTTCAGTCTCAGAACCAGGTTCGGTCTCAGATCCAGGTTCGGTCTCAGACCCAGGTTTGGTCTCAGATCCAGGTTCAATCTCAGAACCAGTATCGGTCTCAGACCCAGGTTCAGTCTCAGACCCAGGTTCGGTCTCAGACCCAGGTTCGGTCTCAGCATCCCTCCTTCCACTGTAGAACTGATCACAGGTCAGATAAAACCAGTCTGTTCAGGACCGATTGGGTCTGATAAACCCACATCCAGGTCCAGCCAGACATCCGGACCTTTAAATGACGTCATCAG
>SSNP01000161.1:832392-848877 GCA_006937955.1 Pachypanchax playfairii
ATAACCCAACACTGACTAACCATAACCCAACACTAACTAACCATAACCCAACACTAACTAACCATAACCCAACACTAACTAACCATAACCCAACACTAACTGACCCTAACCCAACACTAACTGACCCTAACGCAACACTGACTGACCCTAACCCAACACTGACTAACCCTAACCCAACACTGACTGACCCTAACTCAACACTGACTAACCATAACCCAACACTAACTAACCATAACCCAACACTAACTGACCCGCAAAAACACAGAAACAGAATCCAATAAATAACAAGTCTCTCAGGAGCTCGAACGTTCTGCAGAACAACCAACCTCCTCCTCCTCCTCCTCCTCCCATTTCTCCTCCTCATCTTCCTCCTCCTCCTCCTCCTCCTCTCTCACTCGTTTACTGCTGTGAAGCCGTTTTATTGTTTATTGGTGCTCGTTGGTCATAAAGTGTGAAGCAGTTTGTATTTACAGCAGTGAAACGTCCCCATGTGACTCGCTCATAAACCTACTGATGGACTGATCCTCTCGCTACTGCGCCACTCTGCTGCTGCGCCGCTCTGCTGCCGAGGGTCTCCTTACAGCACGAGAACCACTGAATCTTTAATGAAGGTTTAACGTTAAAGAGGCCTGAAAAGGCGACAGTAAGTCCTGATTGTAACATCAGGATTCTGTGCTACAGCTGATGTTTACTAACAGATATCAGCTGACTGTCAGAAGGAGACTGTAAGAACAGATATGTTAAACCACTCATTTTCAGATCAGCTGATCTGTGAGCTGATGTTTATCTTATGTGGTAGTTTCTCATATGATTTTAATATTAAATTATGAAGATAAACAATATCAGACGATTAAACTGATCAGAATTCAACTGAAGTTTTTTCATTCCGTCCTTCCTTCCTTCCTTCCTTCCTTCCTTCCTTCCTTCCTTCCTGTCTATTTTCTCTTTCCTTTTTTTCTTTTTTTCTCATTCCTTCATTTTCCCGTTACTCTGTGTTTCTGCTCTGATCAATAACTTATTAATTTGGGTCTCTTTTGCTAAATAACGAATATAAAAAGACATTTTCCTGTAACAGAGTTTTAAATGTCTTTTATGACAAAATAAGAAAGTGTGGCTGTTTTCCAGATAATTTAAATGAATTAAATGGCAGCAGGAACCAGCAGCTGGTGATGAACCCTGATCTTCTCCTCTATCATTAACAGTCAGAGCTGCTCCTCATCCTCAGAAACAACTGCACTTAATGAGTTTCATTAATTAAATGGGCTGCAAAGTGCACGTGCGCGTGTGTGCGCGCGCGCGTGTGTGAGTGTGGGTGTGTGCGTGTGTGTGAAAAAACAAAGTTTGGTTCTGAGACACATTGGACTGAGTTTGGAGGAATGTGGCTCTTTACGTCTCAGTCCTGATGCATTCATCTCTTCTTCCTGTGAACACCTGTGGTTACCATGGTAACTGCATTTGGCTGCAGTTTTGTTTTGTTGAAGCATCCTTGGCAGCATCAAGTGTCAGACTTCTCCTGTAAAATCCAGTTAACGCTGAACTCGTGCTGTTCAGACTCAGAATGGTGAAAGAAGGAAATTCCCTCAGATCAGCATCAGCAGGAGATCAAGTGAGTCTAAAGAATTCCACCTAAAATCACTTCCTGGTTATCAGTAATAAAACACCAACATTTAGAATCTTACAAACTCTGACAGCTTTTGACTGTTACACACAGGAGATCAGCTGTTTCCTGTCTGCGGGGGCGCTGAGCGACGGGTCGATGATTCGCTCCACTGACTCGTGGACACGTCGTATAAAAACTGCTGCGTCTCAGATTGTTGTTGGCTTTAAACTCGACCCGCTCACTGCCAGCTCAGCAGCTCTGTGACAGGCTAATGAAACTCCTACAGAGACTCACAGCGTCACACCGTGTGTAGCTACTCGCTGCTGAAGGTCAAAGGTCACCACAAAGATCAAAGACACTTTGAAACAGTTTAAAATGTGTTTCAAACAAAAAGAAGAGACGTTTGGACCACTGAGACCAAAAGTTTTGGTTCTTTGACTCTGGGCTTATGGAAACCTCTCTGATGTGGACTTCTTGTCTGTCCTCAGGTCCGGGTGATGGTCCGGATCTGCTCGGTCCACAGCAGCGAGTCCTCAGAGTCCATGTCCTTCTTAAAGGTGGACGGCAGAAAGAAGCAGCTCACGCTTTGCGAGACGGTAAATGGAGGAAACTCGACCACGGCTCAGAGACGATCCTCAACGTCTGCACCAAAGACCTTCACCTTCGACGCCGTCTTCACGCAGGACGCCTCACAGGTGAGATGACTCCTCCATCCTCTCAGAATCTGAACCTGTGAACAGGTTTAACATGGTCACAGGTCTAGTATCAGGTTGATCTTCTGCAGCATCAGAGTACCGCTGATGGAGGTGAATCTAAACAGCTAACAGACATAAACTATAGTTATAAATTCAAGTCAGGTGGAGTCTGAACTCCTCGTCACCTCTCCAGCTGTCTGTTTATCTCCTGAGACAGATGACAGCAGGAGATGCAGGAAGATCAGCGAGTGCGTGTGATGAGTTACCCGTCAGATAATGTGTGATGTGAAGCAGCAGAGAGGAGCTGTCAGCAAGCAGCTGATGGATTCATCACATTTCCTCTTTGCTCTATACAACCTGTTTCCTTCCTATATGGAGCTGCTTCATATCATGAGCTCATCTGAAGTTCTGTGTTCATGTGATGAAACCGAGTTAAACACCTAAAACAGGTTGGCGGCGACGATTCTGCTGCATCAAGAACTGATGAGAAACATAAATCATCTGTTAACTGAAGCAACAGGTTCAGGATAAAACCCAGTTATTTATAGACAGTTGAGTCCAGCTGTGATTTGATCAGAATCCTTCAGCTCATTTCAGCTTAAAGGATCAGTTCTTATTATCAGTGTGGTTGTCTGGAGTCGTGATGATCAGACAGTATGTTACCTGCAGCAGACAGTCAGAAGGATCTCAGTCTGGAGAATCAGGGAGGAGTTCTGATACAGCTGCTCAGAACCAGAAACATTCCGGAGTCATTTACACCTTCTAAAACTCAGAACATGAGCGTGATGAGTGGAACCAATCAGGATCTCTCTCCTGATAGGCTGAGGTGTGTTCGGGTACCGTGGCTGAGGTCATCCAGTCGGTGGTGAACGGCGCAGACGGCTGCATCTTCTGCTTTGGACACGCTAACCTGGGTAAATACATGAGCCACCTATTTCACACACAAACAGAAAACCTAAACATTTAGTAACATTCCTGTTGACTCCGCCCCCTCCAGGTAAGACGTACACCATGATTGGTCGAGACTGCTCCACACAGAGTCTGGGCGTGGCTCCCACAGCCATCTCCTGGCTCTTTAAGGTGATTGAGGAGCGTAGAGAGAAGTCTGGAGCTCGTTTCTCCATCAGGGTGTCGGCGGTGGAGATCTCCGGTCGGGAGGAGACGCTGACTGACCTCCTGTCTGAACTCTCCTCCTCAGCCGGGGCCCACCAGGAGGTGGCGCTACGAGAAGATCCTGTCTGTGGGTCGCAGGTAGAAACTAAAATTATTCTTCCTTTAAACCTTCTGGTCTTTTCTTGTTTCCATCCCTTCACCTCCTCTCTACTCCTCCTCCTCCTCTTCTCTGTGACCTCCTCTTCACCCCGGAGACTTCATCACTTCGTACAACTGTCCAATTAGTCGTGATCTTCCTCGTTCATATTCGGTCTGTTTTATCTCCCTGGGCTCCCAGAATCTGTCGCGTTTTATCTGACTTTAATTTTCCTTTTCTGTCACCGTCCTTTTCTCTCACACAGACATCCTTATTTTATCAAACCCCATTCTGTCTTCTTTTTCCTTTTATCTCTCCCATTTCACCTTCAGTTAGAGGAGGAAGTTTAACTTTCAGTTCAGAGCTGCAGACGGCGGCTCGATGCAAACAGATTTAGTTTTATTACAGATGTGAAGCAACTGGAATCAGAGCAATGTGTAAATATTTGACATGCATCTACTTCTTCTCTATTTCCCTCCACATCGGAGGTTCTGTCTGTGTTGATGTTTGTTCTTATCAGAACCAGATTTATTTGGTCCAGTATGTGACACACAAGGATTTCGGCTCTTAAAGACAGACGTGTAAAGATAAATAAACATAGAACTCAGACAGATTAATTTGTCTGTTAACAGATTAACTCAGATTAATTTTTGAATGAATACGGATGAAATATTCAGGATATGCTTGGAAAGACACGAGGATCAATCGATTCAGTTTGGAACTGATCCAGAATCACCATCATGAAAATGTTGTTTTTATGACCAACTGTTAAACTAATAAAGACATCGAAGTGGTTCCTAATGCTAACGGGAGGTTTTCATGGTCAAGGGATCCAGTAATGCTGATAAAACAACTACAAGACTATTAGTTTTATTTATTATTATTAGTTTTATTATATACCGAGTGTTTTAAACTCAGACTGTCACCAATCTGTGCTGCTCAGAACTCATTCAGCTGGATTTTAGATCCAATAACTTTCAATCTGGAACTTGTTATTCTGTTAAACTGATGCTAGAGAAATAAAACTGGATTCAATTGAACAGATAATATTATTATTATTCCATCTATTTAGTGTCTCTTCAGACAAAAGAAAAAACTGGAGCATGATGGGAACGACTGTCTGATTTATTGTCTCTGTTTACATCTGTCTGTATTTTCATTGGGTTTGTTCGGATCAGCTCCAGAACCAGACGGAGCTTCTGGCAACCAGCGCCGAGCGAGCGGCGTTTTTCCTGGATGCTGCTCTGGCAGAGAGGAGAAGCAGCCAGACGCCCAACGATCAG
The DNA here is from genome assembly GCA_006937955.1 of Pachypanchax playfairii. Classification (NCBI taxonomy): domain Eukaryota; kingdom Metazoa; phylum Chordata; class Actinopteri; order Cyprinodontiformes; family Aplocheilidae; genus Pachypanchax; species Pachypanchax playfairii. The sequence continues at coordinate 837,220 of SSNP01000161.1, forward strand.
GACGTCAGAAGAAACTCTCACTTCCTGTTTACCCTCCACGTCTACCAGGAGAGACCGGACAAGAGCAACAAGGCAGCAGGTTCGTTCAGTCTGAGGAGAATCAGCCACAACAGCTGGTTTCACTGTCTAATACAACAAATAAAGTTCTCTAATAAACAATTAGAAACACTGGATCATCCTTCATGAGAGAAAACAGGCTTCTACATCCCATAATTTCTAAGTCTGCTTCTATCAAACTGATTCTCCAACAGAATTTACTCATCTAAATAAAAATCATGTGTGAGCAGCCTGGAAAAAGACATTTATGTTGTGAAACACTGAAATTAAAATTTTTCTATATTTATTGATTTGATGTTTGTAATAAAATCACAGTGTTGAAACACAAACTGATGGTTCAAAATACATAATGTTAAATATTCTTCTAGTTTTAAAGCAGTAAAATCAAAGCAGACCGTAAGGATGATTTCTAACTTTTCTTAAATGATGTAATCTTTTCTAACATTAAAACATTTTTAAATTCAGTTCAACTAACAGCGTTTAAAAAAGGAGCAACATGCAGAGAATAAAATAATTATTACAAATATCTCCTGCTGATCCAGAGACAGTTTGAGTCTAAATATGTAGGAGGATATGTTATCTTTATTTCCTCAACATCAAATTTAAAAATAATTTCTATGAAATGATCAAATGTTAGTTTCATCACCTGATATGTTGTTTACTGTGTTTGTCTCCAGAAGATTGTTGCTTGATTTCATTCAGTGAGACCTGAGCTGGTCTATTAACAGGTACCTGACATGTTGCAGGTACCCCCCCCCCCCCTCCCCGTCTCTGCGATGGAACAACCGAGTCCAGGTGGATAAATAAAATGGCATATAATGTTTTCATACTGAGAAGAAACACAATAAACTCTAAATGAACCCAGAAAAGTGCAGGTGAAAGTTATAAAACTGGGTGTAAATAGATGCTCATCAGCAGTGAAGAGTGGATGAAAACCAGCAGCGTGCAGACAGGAAGACGAGCTCTTTGTTATCCTGCAGATCTCTTTTAGCTCTCTTTCCTTCTGCTTTTTGTTTCCAAACATGGAGCCGCTAATTAGCTTCATATCGAATTGTGCTCAACAAGATCATTTACAACCCGTGAGGCTTCGCTATCACCACCTCCGCCTACGTCCACCTGTCACAGCAGAGACATTTTCACAGTTATCAGTGTTTTACGGCCTCCGTGTCCACAGCTGGAATACATCTGCATGGCTAATGAGGCCTGACGGCTCGCGTCCTGCAGTGTTTATGGAGCGGCGGGTGTTAGAAGGAAACACTCGGCTGCTCTCAGCAGTTTCTAAATCTTGCTGATGTGGGCAGTTGAACTTTCACACCCTCATTACTCTGAATTACTGAAATAAGCAGGCAGTTAAAGTGAAACTAAATATTTATCAGAGCTGCTCAGAGACATTCTGCTAACGTGAAAACAACCTGATTCTATTAGAATTAAGTGTTGATGTAAATTTACTTGGTTTTTATTCTGTCGTGTTTCAGACTCGTCATCTCAGGTCACACTGAATACCTTGAACTGGGACTTGGACTTTTCTGGGTTTTGTCTCGGGGGTCTTGACTCAGCTGGTGCTGAATCAACCTTATCTGGACTGAGATAAATAACTTGGATCAGTGAATTCTTTTGAGACGTTCGGTAGTTTCTGTGCTGCTTGTTCCTGTGGAGGCTGGAGATGCTCCGTTCACTGATAGCAGAGATGAATCTTGTTATCACATCAGTCTTTTGCTTCTGACTCTTATCAGAAATCCTTCAGACCGACTGGAACTGAATCCAAACACCTTCTTATCAAACCATCTTTACAGGATGTTCTTACACCTTTTGTACAGATTATAACTACTCAAGCTTGTCTGAAATGATCTCATGTATTTGCTCATTTGGAGATAAACACCTTTAACAATCATTCAGCTGTCAGCTGATCTATATATTGATCAGGCCTACACATCGTTTCAGCAGGGTTTAGTATTTGAACTCATTTTGAACTTTGTTTTTGTGTCTCAGTATCTGGTCGGAGTCGTCTCCACCTCCTGGACCTGGGGAGCTGTGAGACGGACATCAGCAGGACCAGAGAGGGAGGTGGCGGTCAGTGTCTGTCTCTATCTGCACTGGGAAACGTCATACTGGCGCTCGCCAACGGGGCCAAACACGTTCCCTACAGGTACGCTCTCCCACTCTGACCATGATAATAAACCTGGTGACAGATGGAGCCTTTGTCCCGATCGCAGAGGGGAGGGGCCCCGCAGAATTAAATGTATTATTAATGAGTGTTCAGTCAGTTTTAAACAGCCCTTTATGCTGATGAATTAATCACTTTGTAATGCTAATTGACATGTGTATTCAGTCCTCTTGGTGTTTGTTATTCCAGCTGATTGTTCTCTGCAGCTTTATTACTTGGCTTGTATTTTATTGGCTTATTGCCACACGGTTTCCTTTCCGTTTAAAAGCTTTTTTCCTTTTAAAGAGTGCGATGTTGTTCTACACACTTTGCTACAATTAGATTTTATGCACTTTAAACTTCTTTGTTTTTACCAGAGACACATTTTTCTTGTGGGTGTGCAGACGCCACACTGATGCATCAGTGGAAGGAAGGAGGTTCTTAGTTTTAGGTCACATCTTCTCCAGGATGAAGTCAATAGAAACACACTGATTTAAATGTGTTTTCAGGGATTTGTATAAAATAAGAGTGAAAGTGGTGGAATTAGTTGATCCAGAAGAGGCAGATACTTTGTTGTTGGTGTTAAACAGCAGAGTAGAAACAGCTTAGACTGTAGTATGTAAATTCAGCAGACCATCCCTCATGCAGCTTTACTCCAGGTCTCTTCAAAGGCAGGATCTCATACTGTATGTCTGCCTCCAGATCACATGTGGCGTGCAGTTCAAAGTGTGTTTCATGAATGTGAGATGAGAGATCCTTCTGATTCCTTTTTGCCTGTCTGAGCCCAACTGTTGCGCGGTGTAATGAATGGTCTCTGGGATCCTGTGGGGTTTCTCAGGCCTGCGAAGCTTCTTCTTCCCCCCTTTTCTTTGGGACTAACAAGGGTTCTCTTGATGTATTATTCAGGGACAGCAAGCTCACCATGCTGCTCAGTGAATCTCTGGGTAACATCAACTGTCGAACCACCATGATCGTTCACATCTCAGACTCACCGGCGAACTACATGGAGACACTGACGACCGTGCAGCTGGCCTCCCGAATCCACCGCATGAGAAAGAAGAAATCCAAAGTACTTCATTTTTTATTTAGGTTTTATTTCTCCAGGTCTTTTGTTAGGATCTCTGCTTGAGGCTGAAAAATAAGAAATATTAGTTTATCAATATTCATTGTCACTTACCTGTCAATTATTTACAATCTAAGAGCCTCAGATGTGAACGTTTCTGATGTTTGGTGCATTTTGTTGTTTTAATAATGAACATGTTCCGTTAGGATTCTTCTAAAGTGTAATACGTAATACATACATACACACGTATATATGTACAGTGGGGCAAAAAAGTATTTAGTCAGCCACCAATTGTGTAAGTTCTCCCACTTAAAAAGATCAGAGAGGCCTGTAATTTTCATCATAGGTATACCTCAACTATGAGAGACAAAATGAGGAAAAAAAATCCAGAAAATCACATTGTCTGATTTTTAAAGAATTTATTTGCAAATTATGGTGGAAAATAAGTATTTGGTCAATAACAAAAGTTAATCTCAATACTTTGTTATATAGCCTTTGTTGGCAATGACAGAGGTCAAACTTTTCTGTAAGTCTTCACAAGGTTTTCACACACTGTTGCTGGTATTTTGGCCCATTCCTCCATGCAGATCTCCTCTAGAGCAGTGATGTTTTGGGGCTGACGCTGGGCAACACGGACTTTCAACTCCCTCCAGAGATTTTCTATGGGGTTGAGATCTGGAGACTGGCTAGGCCACTCCAGGACCTTGAAATGCTTCTTACGAAGCCACTCCTTCGTTGCCCGGGCGGTGTGTTTGGGATCATTGTCATGCTGAAAGACCCAGCCACGTCTCATTTTCAATGCCCTTGCTGATGGAAGGAGGTTTTCACTCAAAATCTGACGATACATGGCCCCATTCATTCTTTCCTTTACACGGATCAGTCGTCCTGGTCCCCTTGCAGAAAAACAGCCCCAAAGCATGATGTTTCCACCACCATGCTTTACAGTAGGTATGGTGTTCTTTGGATCCAACTCAGCATTCTTTCCCCTCCAAACACGACAAGTTGAGTTTCTACCAAAAAGTTCTATTTTGGTTTCATCTGACCATATGATGTTCTCCCAATCCTCTTCTGGATCATCCAAATGCTCTCTAGCAAACCGCAGACGGGCCTGGACGTGTCCTGGCTTCAGCAGGGGGACACGTCTGGCACTGCAGGATTTGAGTCCCTGGCGGCGTAGTGTGTTACTGATGGTAGCCTTTGTTACTTTGGTCCCAGCTCTCTGCAGGTCATTCACTAGGTCCCTCCATGTGGTTCTGGGATTTTTGCTCACCGTTCTTGTGATCATTTTGACCCCACGGGGTGAGATCTTGCGTGGAGCCCCAGATCGAGGGAGATTATCAGTGGTCTTGTATGTCTTCCATTTTCTAATAATTGCTCCCACAGTTGATTTCTTCACACCAAGCTGCTTACCTATTGCAGATTCAGTCTTCCCAGCCTGGTGAAGGTCTACAATTTTGTTTCTGGTGTCCTTTGACAGCTCTTTGGTCTTGGCCATAGTGGAGTTTGGAGCGTGACTGTTTGAGGTTGTGGACAGGTGTCTTTTATACTGATAACGAGTTCACACAGGTGCCATTAATACAGGTAACGAGTGGAGGACCGAGGAGCCTCTTAAAGAAGTTACAGGTCTGTGAAAGCCAGAAATCTTACTTGTTTGTAGGTGACCAAATACTTATTTTCCACCATAATTTGCAAATAAATTCTTTAAAAATCAGACAATGTGATTTTCTGGATTTTTTTTCCTCATTTTGTCTCTCATAGTTGAGGTATACCTATGATGAAAATTACAGGCCTCTCTGATCTTTTTAAGTGGGAGAACTTACACAATTGGTGGCTGACTAAATACTTTTTTGCCCCACTGTATGTATATGTATATCTTTTGTTAACAATCCTGTCTTATCTTCATCTTCCTGGTTTAACGCATGTGATTGACATGTATGTACAAGTCCTGAACTGTACAGGTTTTGGTCTTTTAATGAGTTTCAATTGATATTCTGATGTCAGTGACTGGAAAAATGTACTAATATAGATCTGCATAAGATCATAAATCCTTAATAGTGATTCAGTAAGTTATTTTTCCTGTGATATGACAGATAATCAATAACAGTATGTCTGGAGAAACGAGGGAGGCTCTTACCTTCATTGATCAAACTGACATGTTGTATTTGTATTTTATAGATTGTAAAACTCATACAGAGGGAGGAACTGGAAGCATATGCAAATTACAGAAGATAAATTTAATCCAGCCCATGCAGTGAACTTTTAACCTGTGTAGAAACCAATAACTCCAGACATGAATTTACCATCAGCTCGTGTCATTCGGGTCTCTTTGTTGTGTTAATTCTTTGCATTCATTTATCTCCAGTATGCTTCCAGCTCTTCTGGAGGAGAGAGTTCCTGTGAGGAAGGCCCAGCCCGTCGACCCCCTCATCTTCGATCCTTCCACCCCAGAATCGTGGCTCTAGACCCAGAAATACCCCCGGTCCTCTCCAGTGATCCAGACTATTCCTCCAGCAGCGAACAGTCCTGTGACACTGTGATCTATGTTGGGCCTGGAGGGACGGCGATATCTGACCGAGAGCTGAGCGACAACGAAGGTCCACCTTCCTTTGTTCCTATCATTCCCTCTCTGAACAAAAAGAGAGTCAAAGATTCTCCCAGATCAGATGGTGATCACCTTAAATGCAACACATTTGCAGAGCTGCAGGAGAGACTTGATTGCATTGATGGTAGTGAAGCTCCTGCATCACTCAGTACAGAAAGCAAAACAGCACAAGCAGTACAGATTCAAACTGGAGCTGCTAAAGCCACAGAGGAAACATCTCCACCCAGGTCTGATAAAAGCTCCTCTCAGACCACACATAAACCCGACCAGAGAGAATCCAGGCTCCCTTCAGATGGAAACCTCATGGATTCCTCCAAAAGGATGAGTGCAGATGGAGAGAAACTCTCAGCTCCTCCCACTCTGCCATGTTTGATAGAGCACAGCAGGACTTTCTCCCAGGAGTCAGAGCCTGTGGTACGAGAGAAAGTTAGAGGAGATGTATCCCCCTCATCCCTGACCCACAGGACAGGGTTTGAACCTGGAGAAACTCTCAGCAGGACTCCACCAGTGGGTATGAGCTACCAGGTGCCAAGGTGCATGATGAGGTCCCCTGAAACAAGTCAATGCCCCATGGAGGTCAGTGGTTTTCGAGCAGCTTTTTTAGGACGATGCCTAGACAGAGACTTTCTGAGGACCACAGTCACACTGCAGCAGCCAGTGGAGCTCAATGGGGAGGACGAGCTTGTTTTCACTGTCATTGAGGAGCTTCCTCATGGGCTCATCCCGGACAATGGCCGTCCCTCCAACCTGCTCAGCTTCAACCCTAATTACTCACTGCAGACCTTGTCCACCGGCTCCCGTCCAGTCAGCATTATCAGTAGCATCAATGATGAATATGATGCATATACATCTCAACATGGAGCTGAGGGACATGATGGCCGGTCATCTGTTTGCACACAGCGAGCTGAAGGGGAAGATAGCGGTTCAACATCCAGACTTTTCCTGAGGGATGGAAACATGGTTGCAGAGAGCTCATCCATTCTGAACTCACCGAGTATCTTTCATAGACAGATGTTTCTGCAGCATGGCCTCAAAAGCTCGTTGAATGATAGTGGAGTTTGTTTCTCAGAGCTGGACAGTGACCCTGCCACACCAAACAAACCCTCTTTTACCAAACCTTCTCCTTCCCCTGACTCACCCAAAGCCACATCTAAAGGCTCCCCTAAAGCAAGAGCCAGTACTCTGAACACCCTAGGGTCAGGCCAGATTCCCCACTTCACCTCTCACTCAAGTCTTCCCAGGAAGAACAAGCCTACCTCATCTGCTGCTGTAGTTTGCAGCAGACAGGGAGGCAGACACGAGAACCTTTTGCTTCAGGGAAGCATATTTACTGATTCCAGAGAGGCTGAGTTTCTCTCAGCAAGTAAGTCACTAAGAAGTGGTTCCAATATCATTTCCTCCAGGAAGCACGAAGTTAACAGCAACAGTGTACCTCGACCTCCAAAGGCATCATCCTCAACTCAGAGGGTTGTGGATGGTTGTGAGAAGTCTCCATCCAGGAGAGGAGATACTCTCATCAAGTTGCCCCGGCTCACCCGAGGTGCAACAACTCTGGGTACTATTTCAACCTCACAGAGCTCTGAATTGAAATGGGGTCATGAGGCTGTCTCTGCAATCGGGACACTGAGGTTTTCATCACTTGGAAAAAAGTCGAATGGACTAAAGAGTAGCATGATCTTTAAGTCTGGATCCGCAAACCTCTCTCCTCCTACTCCACCTGTCAGACAGTCCAGCCAAGAACTAAAGACAAGGTCTCCAAGTGCCTTAAAGACAAGCGGTGACAGCCGGAAGTTTGCATTCCCCAAAACCTCAACCTCAGAGGAAGAATTTACTGTTCGGCTTCGCGCTGATTCGTTCAGCCACCGATCATCTACTTTAAAGACTGATCATGGTTCTCCTAGGATGTCTTCCAGTCTGAAGACCAGAGGGGCCAAAGCAGATTCTTACAAATACTATGGGAGTCTGATGTCCCTAGAAAGATGTGACAGTCCAACTTCACCTAGCTCCAAATCTGAGGTGTTCAGGGACAATAATGATGCAGGCATTTGCAACAAAGCCAACAGATCAGTCCCAAAACTCGGACTTCCAGCTTCAAACTCTGCCTCTTCATCCCAAGTCCCTTCTGCTTTATTTGCAACTCCCAGCAAACTGGGGCAGATCCGAGGCACAGGAGGCTCCAGAGCTGCTGCTTCTGGTGGACCAAGGGTTCGAGTACTATCAACTAGCAGCGCTAAGAGCCCGAGTTCCTCCCCAAAAACTCCTGAAAGTGCAACTGGACGCAATGCCAGCCTACCTCCTACTGGCAAGTCTCCTGCTCGCACTGGGAATGGGGTCAAGATGGGAAGGGGCACAATCATGGGCACAAAGCAGGCCATCAGCAGAGCAGCCAACAGTCGGGTCACTGAGCTAGCTGCTGGGAGGAAGCAGCTAAGCAGAGGCCCTGGAGAAACTGAAAGCAGTGACAGTGGGATGAGTAGTATAAGTGGATCACCACTCAACACACCACTACCATCACCTTATAGTAAAATCACAGCTCCTCGTAGACCACAGAGATACAGCAGCGGGCACGGCAGCGACAACAGCAGTGTCCTCAGCGGGGAGCTTCCACCTGCCATGGGTCGCACCGCTCTGTTTTACCACAGCGGGGGTAGCAGCGGCTATGAGAGCATGATACGAGACAGCGAGACAACTGGCAGCACCTCCTCAGCTCATGACTCCATAAGCGAGAGCAGCGTGTCCTCATCCAACAGGGGCAGAGTGTCCAAGTCACCCAAGAAGAGAGGAAACGGTGAGTCCAGGTGACAAAACCAGAAACTTTTTTATTAGAATAACCTGTTTAAAACAATCCTGTTAGAAACATATAGATGTTAGTGAATGTTTAACATACAATTGTTTTTTTAAATATCTTAAAATGCAGTTTACAGACCTGAATCCAAAGACCAATTTATACCCTGAATTAAATACAGAAACACATAAAGGTGACGTCTCCTGTCCATCCTCTGTGATGTGTTGAGCAGTATAGCTCATACCACCAGCAGAAGGAACAAAGAAGAAAAGAAGGGAAATATTCCCAATATTATAATGATAAATAAGCACAAATGGGTCTTAAAGTTAAAGTTAAATCTCACCTGCTCCCATAACATTTTAAAATGAAATAGGAAGAAGTGATAAATGAGCCTTTTAAATTTTATTCAGTGGCATATTTCAGATGAAGCATTTAGAACATTTTCTACTGTATATCACAACATCAATGCACATTTAAATAAAATAGTTATTTACATTAACTTACACCACAAGCCCAAGTGCAGATAACCGTAATCTCTGAGACCAAAACAGAGAAAGAAATAAGTTAAATTACAATCCGAGTTAATCCAGTTAAATCAGGTTTACCACACTTAATCTGATGGAATTAAGTTCAAGTCAATCAGATTATAACCTGTTTTATCCCATTTGAATGCAGTTTATTCTGATTTTAATACAATTTATCCCAATTCATTCTCATTAGCTGAACACAACAAATTCATTGTATTTACAGTTAAAGTTGTTCCAATTCAATTTAAAACACTAGAAGTTTGATTTTCACCAATTTACCATTTTAATGAAAAAGACTCCAAATTTATATCCAGTTTATTTGAGGACAAATTAAAATCAGTAACATGTTATTTTTTTCTGAGTGAGAGAGGAGTCTTAAACTGTACAGAATCTTTAAAAACTTTGATTTGTTGGAGGAAGACGCTCCTTTTAGATGCAAAGCTCTAACTTTCATGGCTGTAGTTTGAATTTTGATTGACATTTTATTTAGTCAGAAGATAACCTGAAGTGTGGTGATGTAGAAATGTAAAGGTGAACCCTCATGAAGCTGTTTTACTTTTTATCTGAACCAATTATTATTGAAATGAGTCTTGATAGTCAGAACCGACGTTCAGAAATTTGATGTATTGGCTCAGAAAGGAAAAGAACCATAAAAGTCGTCTTTTCTCAAGCCGTATGGAGACATTAACATATTTATGGCTTTCTGGAAATGTGCTCCCATCTACTAGAGTGTGATGATGGAATGAAAGCGGCTGTTCAGTTCAATATTTTCATGACTGCTGAGCACATTGAGGAGCACAGGTATGATTGGTGCTGGAGCATCTATCAGCAGCATCCCTGATGTCTGCGTGTGTGAATCCATCTTTCTGCCTGACATCATTGTAGAAGCGCTCGACATTCATGCCGTTTATCTGTGGCAGCCTTCTCCACCTTCTAGCAGCTGATTATGATTCATGCAAAAGGTCGCAGGTCGGACAGAGTGTGTGTGAAATCATGTGAACTGGCTGCCACCGGCCAGAGAATTGACTCATTTCTACATCATGAATGTTTCATGAGGACACAGCGATTCCCAGCGTACACGTCCAAGTCTAATTATCACCTACACACCTTCTCATCCTCCACACACACACACACACACACACACACACACACACACACACCCACAAGTGTGTTTTGTTATCCTTATGGGGACCGTCCATTGACTTCCATTGATTTTAGTAACTAGATTTATACCTAACCCAAACCCTTTTACTAACCTTAACCATTACTGATCTATAACTAACCCTAAGACTAACTAAAACTCTATTCACACCATACCTATAAACCTAACCCCTAACCCTAAAAAGGGGAGTCCCCCTTATGGGGACCAGGCTTTGGTCCCCACAAGAACCCTCGGACCCCAGAAAGATAGTAAAAGTCAGGAAACTGGTCCCCAGGAGGTCAGAAATACAAACCCCCCCACACACACACACACACACACACACACACACACAGTGTACAGGGTTAGTTGTTATCTTTGGTTCAGTAAGCAGCTGCTTGTAAAAAAAGACCTTCAGATTCTTAAAACATTGACATAATGTTTGTAGGTGAGGAAGAAAGTGCTGAAGATGCAGGTAATGAGAGCTAATGAGCTGCGTGGGAGAAAAAACTTATCATCATCTCAAACATCTGTTTACTTAAAGAAACATTTATTATATAAAGCTGCTGTGATTAACTGTGTTACAAAAAACATAATTTTATTGGAGTTTATCAATATTATTGGATATTAATGCTTTGGTAATAAACTAATAATGAGTTTTCTAACTAATCAACATGGTTTCAAATTTTAAACTTCTTGAAGATGAAAATTTAAATAGCTGAACTATTTTCTTAAATAATTTCAGTGTCCTGGTTTCTAACAAAATGTCGTCACATTGTACAAATATCTTTACAAATGGAAACAATTCAAGTTTCTTCTGAGTGTGTTTGAATCTAAAATCTGTGAAAGTTCCAACAGCAGCTGCATCTGTTTGGTTTCATTTCTCTTCATCATTATAAAGATTTCCTGTTTGTTCCAGGAGGATTCCTGCGGCGCAGGCTGATCCCTGCTCCACTTCCCAACACCTCCTCTCTGGGCAGGAAGGCAGGGAGTCAGTGGGTGGACATGCCCCCCCTGGGCGGAGCCCTGAAGGAGCCCTTTGAGATCAAGGTGTATGAGATTGATGACATGGAGCATCTTCAGAGGAGGAAGGAGGTGATGATGGGATCAGAGGTGAGAGGTCTCTCAGAGGAGGAACTTCATTTACTCTAGAATCCTGAAGTTAGAGCTGCTTGAGTGAAGGAGGAGGAGGGGAGGAGGAAGAGGGGCAAGGAGGAGGGGGGGGCAGAGGAGGAGAGGTGGGAGGAGGAGGAGGAGGGAGGAGGAAGAGAGGAGGGGTACAAGAGGGAGGAAGAAGAAGGAAGAGAGGAGGAGGAGGGGGGAGGCGGAGGAGGAGCAGGAGG
>SSNP01000161.1:848887-863784 GCA_006937955.1 Pachypanchax playfairii
GAGGAGGAGCAGGAGGAGGGGGGAGGAGGAGGAGCAGGAGGGGGGGGAGGAGGAGGGGGGAGGCGGAGGAGGGTTAATGAGTTAAATCAGCTGTTTGTGATGAAGTTTGATGTTCTCTCATCTTTGTGTTTTGGGTCAGCAGCCGTTCCAGGATGTGGAGAAGGTGAGTTTCATCTTCACTTTTAAACAATAAAAACATAATTTTATATCAACCGGATGAAAATAAACTGATTTTATCTTGATGATGTCGCCGTGTTTGAAACATTCAAGTTGTTTTTACTGTAATGAAGGATGATGTCATCATCCAACATGTCGAGCTGTAAATGAACCAGTTTAATCAAACCATCATCTGTATCCATCACTCACATGGAAGTTTGAAATAATTAAATGATTGACTGAGTATTTAATAACTCATTATAATATTTAATTATCTCAGAGTAAAACTGATTGATACTTTCAGACTTTTTGCACATTGTGTTACATGTAATAAAATCTGATTCTGGATCAGCTGTAAATCTGAGTGTTTCCTTTAGTTACACAGCTGTACCTGCAGAGAGGAAACACATGATCCACCTCTGTGTCACCTGCTCTCCTCAGCTGTCCTTAATCCTCCTCTCAGCCTCCGTCCTGCAGATTAACTCTGCAGATTAATGCTAATTTTATCTCTGCTTGACTCTTAATTAAATCCATCTGTGGTCCCAGATTGAAGTCTCAGAGCACGTTAAGGGCTCCTCGTTCCGCCCGCTGTAATCCTCTGCCCATCCACACACCACCCAGCGCACAGCAGCAGCACGGTCTCAGCAGGGTTCTGGTTCTGACCCAGTGTTTGTTCTCTTTAGGGTCTGCTCTACTTTAACGCCCGGCTGAAGATGCTGGAGAAGCGGCAGCAGCAAATCAGAGAGCTGAGGATCAAACATGAGCAGCTGAAGGTGGAGCTGGAGGAGGCCAAGAACAGACTGATGCTTCACCCCAACAAATGGAGCGGAGAGTGTGAGTACCAAGAACCTGGACGTGATGGCTCGGCCTCGGCTTTATTTTATATAACTTTGTTCAGATTATATTTCCACATATTGATGTTGCTTCATTTTGTTACATTTTGAATTCATTTTAAAATCTATTTTCTTCTTTAAATTTTATTTTATGCTTTGAATTTTTATCATGTCTTCTAATTTAGTTTTATTTTATTCAACTTTTGTTTTGTTTTACAATTTTCCTCAGTTAATTTTATTTCCTGAAATTACAGAAATTAACAGCATGAAAAAAGTCAAACACCTTTGTGGTGGGGGGGGGGGGGGTCATAGAGATGTACAACCATTCACACACACACACAGAGAGAGAGAGAGAGAGAGAGAGAGAGAGAGAGAGAGAGAGAGACGTCATCCTGCTCTATGCATGAACGTCTCCAGGAAAACAAACCCCACGTATGTACCAGGAGAACATACAAGCTCCATGCAGAAAGTTCCGGGCTGGGGGGTTTCAAACCGAGGACCTTAAGGTCCCTCGTGGGTGTGTGTTGTACTTCGGACTCGCTCCATTATGTTTCTATTTCTGGATGAGAGGAAACAGCTTGTGGTGCTCCAGAGATGAAAGTGGAGTGTTTGTTTATTTGGATGGAAGCAATCGGCCCCGAGAGGAGAAGGATTACGTTCTCATCTTTTCATTATTCCTCCGTCTGCGGGACGAACTCGCCGCTCACCTCGATTCTTCTCTACTGAACTTCAGCTGGAGGAAGATGAAAGAGTTCACGTTATTCTGTCTGTCTTCAACCAGTCAGCTTTGATCTTATTGACCAAGTGAAAACTTCAAAACCCCAGACTGGGATTCAGGATGTCCCAGAATGCATTGCACTATCACAGACAGTTGTAAGTGTGAGACTGTGAGGTCTCGTTTCAGCTTTGCCTCAACACGTTTAATCTCTGAGGAACTTCCTCCAAATCCCACGAGAACAACGATCAATGTCAGATTAATTTCTGATAAATACTATCAGTTCAGATCTTCAGGGTTTTAATCTGTCCAAACATGTTTACTGGAACAGATTATTTAAACTGGTCCTGAACTGCATCTAATTTATTTTAATAAAGCTTTTAAAAAACAAACTAAAGCTGCACAAGTAAAACATGTCAGTAAAGTTAAAGCTGTAAAATAATATCTAATAAAATCCTGATAACATAAAAGGTAAAATCAATAAGAATAAATGGATCTGACTATAAAAAGTTTGAGTCATTCAGTAAAACACAGTGATTAAATCATATTGATCTGCTCATTTAATTATCACTAATAAATCAGGTGTTTTTAGTTTTTGGAACTTTTGGAGGATTTTATTGATGAAATTCTCGATGCTGATACAGAACTTCCTTATTTTACAGCTGACGAGTTCTTGTTGTAATATTATGTTTTTAACATCAGTCCATGTCCTTCCCTTTTCTGTCCCCATGTCCTTCAGTTGATGTGGACCAGGACCTGGACCGGGAGTCCCAGGAGTACCTGGAGGCTCTGGCTCAGGTGACCGCAGAACTGGAGTACTGTGTCAACCTCTGCAAGTCCCACGTGATGCTGGAGACCTGCTTCGACATCACCATGACAACGGGTGCTGCTACGGTGATGGAGGAAGGCCAGCAGGGGGTCTAGAGACAGAATCACTAAGAGACAACTAAACCTGGACTGAGAGACTGAGAAGAACTCTGATGTTCTGGGTTCTGCATGGTTGTTCTGGAACAGCAACATTCCTCTGGACCTGGATCAGATCAGTCCAGACTAACAGGACTGGAAGTGCCTTTCTATTTATTATCTACTCTTCCTCAATTATTTAAGTATTCATTTCCTTATTTATCTTTATTTTGTATTTATTATGGTGCTGATCTTAATATATTTGTTATGCAACATGATTTAGAAGAAATCAGCGAGTTTATGAGATAAAAAAGGACTAAAAAATAAATAAAAAATGAGAAGAAAAAGATCCAACCTGAGAATATTTCCCAGTGTTCAGATTCTACGTGTCTGTGAGTTTCATGAATCAGATCTGAAGCTCCGCCTCCTGCAGATGATCCTATCTGTTGTTCAGTGTCAGTAAATGTTATAACGAGGCTCCTGAAGAGATTTTATATGTTCTCTTAAATCTGAGAGAAATACGAGCTGCTAGAAGCTGAACTATCACGTCTAAAGAAGGAACCTGATTCTCCTGGAAACGTCTCTGATCCTCTTTAGCAACAAGCAGATGTTTGTAAATTTGTGTGTAAGAAACAGTTTGAAGTGTTCAAACATTTAATGTTGAATTCTGTGAAGCTTTTAAGGATAAATAATGTAAATAATATGAATCTGTCAGCTGTAATCTGCTGTAATCTGGAGATCCAGATGTGCAACTGATGGACGTCCGTGTTCTTTACCTCTCTTCTCTGGAGAACGTGTGTTTTATTCCTTCATGTAGCAGGTTGTTAATCAGCTGTGATGTTTCGTTTTCACCACGTGGAAACCATCATGTGTTTAAGGGGCGTGGCCTGTGTTACCATCAGCTGAGTTCAGGTTTCATCTCACAGTCATGAAACTGAAACTGTTTACTGGAAACGTCTCTGCTTCCTGTTCAAACCTTCTCAGGTTCTTTTTAAATCTACTGCATGAAACTTTTTCTCTGTTTTTATCATGTTTGTTTCTGAATTTAGTTTTTTTCCAACTTGCTTTTTTAAGTGAAGTTTGACTTTTTTTAATTAATCCAGATGTTTTTTATTTCTTTTTGTACTGTACAGTTTTCTAATGATTTCTAAAGACAAATGTGTGAACCGGTTGGATCAGGATCAGCGAGTCGATTCTTCTCATATGTGTTAATAAAAATAAGAGTCTGTTGGGAAACGACAGCGTTTCTGTTGTTTGTGGAACTTGTTTAAACAGATTAAAGGAACTTTGAGTTTATTTTTCACACATTAAGTTTCTTCTCTGGATGTTAGTTACTGATTTAAAAGGAAACGGTTTGGTTAAAGTTCAGAGATGCTGCTGTGACACTGAACAGACGCCATCATAACTCAACAATCCAAACCATAAAGCTTCAGTCGTTTGAAGGGATAATGGTTACCATGGCAACCCAGATGAAATGGCTTTTAATCGACTCATTTAGGAGTGAAACACTGTCACTCAGATGGAGGAGAATGGAAACAATTCATCCTCCTCTTCATGCTCTTCATCTCTGATGGGTTTTAATTAGTCACCTGACCTGGTTTCCATGGAGACGTTTACATCTTATCTCATACAGACTACAGAGTTATGGAGTTATGATGCATCTCTTAGTATTTTTTCTAACATGATCCATGTCTAAACATTCATGGTGGAACTGTGTTCTATAACATCTGATGTAACATCTAGTGTTTCATACCTGCTTGTTGTTCTACAGGCTTTTTACTGAGTTCTACACTAACTAGCTGTTTTTCAATTCATTTTCCTGTTGCAGCTTTACAACATATTTAATTACATTTTCAAAGACACAAATTCATTATTTTTATCTGATTTTAAAGATGAAGAAAACATTGTGAAACTTTTTAATTAAATCCTTCTGAGTTTTATTTGACAAGCTGCAGCTCAGAAATTAATTTGCTGACAAACTAAAATACAAACACCAGACCTGGCAACGTTCCAGCTTCTAAACACGTCTGAAGCTTTGTGGTATTTCATAATGTGTGTATCCAACAACACACACGCACACACACACACACACACACACACACACACACACACACACACACACACACACACACACACACAAGTGTGTTTTGTTATCCTTATGGGGACCGTCCATTGACTTCCATTGATTTCAGTAACTAGATTTATACCTAACCCAAACCCTTTTACTAACCTTAACCATTACTGATCTATAACTAACCCTAAGACTAACTAAAACTCTATTCACACCATACCTATAAACCTAACCCCTAACCCTAAAAAGGGGAGTCCCCCTCATGGGGACCAGGCTTCGGTCCCCACAAGAACCCTCGGACCCCAGAAAGATAGTAAAAGTCAGGAAACGGGTCCCCAGGAGGACAGAAATACAAACCCACACACACACACACACACACACACACACACACACAAGTGTGTTTTGTTATCCTTATGGGGACCGTCCATTGACTTCCATTGATTTCAGTAACTAGATTTATACCTAACCCAAACCCTTTTACTAACCTTAACCATTACTGATCTATAACTAACCCTAAGACTAACTAAAACTCTATTCACACCATACCTATAAACCTAACCCCTAACCCTAAAAAGGGGAGTCCCCCTCATGGGGACCAGGCTTCGGTCCCCACAAGAACCCTCGGACCCCAGAAAGATAGTAAAAGTCAGGAAACGGGTCCCCAGGAGGACAGAAATACACACACACACACACACACACACACACACACACACACACACACAAGTGTGTTTTGTTATCCTTATGGGGACCGTCCATTGACTTCCATTGATTTCAGTAACTAGATTTATACCTAACCCAAACCCTTTTACTAACCTTAACCATTACTGATCTATAACTAACCCTAAGACTAACTAAAACTCTATTCACACCATACCTATAAACCTAACCCCTAACCCTAAAAAGGGGAGTCCCCCTCATGGGGACCAGGCTTCGGTCCCCACAAGAACCCTCGGACCCCAGAAAGATAGTAAAAGTCAGGAAACGGGTCCCCAGGAGGACAGAAATACAAACACACACACACACACACACACACACACACACACACACACACGTGTGTTTTGTTATCCCTATGGGGACCGTCCATTGACTTCCATTGATTTCAGTAACTAGATTTATACCTAACCCAAACCCTTTTACTAACCTTAACCATTACTGATCTATAACTAACCCTAAGACTAACTAAAACTCTATTCACACCATACCTATAAACCTAACCCCTAACCCTAAAAAGGGGAGTCCCCCTCATGGGGACCAGGCTTCGGTCCCCACAAGAACCCTCGGACCCCAGAAAGATAGTAAAAGTCAGGAAACGGGTCCCCAGGAGGACAGAAATACAAACACACACACACACACACACACACACACACACACACACACACACACACACACACACAAGTGTGTTTTGTTATCCTTATGGGGACCGTCCATTGACTTCCATTGATTTCAGTAACTAGATTTATACCTAACCCAAACCCTTTTACTAACCTTAACCATTACTGATCTATAACTAACCCTAAGACTAACTAAAACTCTATTCACACCATACCTATAAACCTAACCCCTAACCCTAAAAAGGGGAGTCCCCCTCATGGGGACCAGGCTTCGGTCCCCACAAGAACCCTCGGACCCCAGAAAGATAGTAAAAGTCAGGAAACGGGTCCCCAGGAGGACAGAAATACAAACCCACACACACACACACACACACACACACACTCACACTCACGTGATAAATCAGGTGAGTAGTTAAGGAGTAGTTAACGCATGTCTCTAACCTGGTCGTGACTAGTTAACTCATGTCTCTGACCTGGTTGTGACCAGTTAACTCATGTCTCTAACCTGGTCGTGACTAGTTAACTCATGTCTCTCACCTGGTTGCGACTAGTTAACTCATGTCTCTCACCTTGTCGCGACTAGTTAACTCATGTCTCTCACTTGGTCGGGACTAGTTAACTCATGTCTCTCACCTGGTTGTGACTAGTTAACTCATGTCTCTCACCTGGTTGTGACTACTTAACTCATTTCTCTCACCTGGTCGTGACTAGTTAACTCATGTCTCTCACCTGGTCGTGACTAGTTAACTCATGTCTCTCACCTGGTTGCGACTAGTTAACTCATGTCTCTCACCTGGTCGCGACTAGTTAACTCATGTCTCTCACTTGGTCGGGACTAGTTAACTCATGTCTCTCACCTGGTTGTGACTAGTTAACTCATGTCTCTGACCTGGTTGTGACCAGTTAACTCATGTCTCTAACCTGGTCGTGACTAGTTAACTCATGTCTCTCACCTGGTTGTGACTAGTTAACTCATGTCTCTCACCTGGTCGCGACTAGTTAACTCATGTCTCTCACTTGGTCGGGAATAGGTAACTCATGTCTCTCACCTGGTTGTGACTAGTTAACTCATGTCTCTCACCTGGTTGTGACTAGTTAACTCATTTCTCTCACCTGGTCGTGACTAGTTAACTCATGTCTCTCACCTGGTTGTGACTAGTTAACTCATGTCTCTCACCTGGTCGTGACTAGTTAACTCATGTCTCTCACCTGGTTGTGACTAGTTAACTCATGTCTCTCACCTGGTTGTGACTAGTTACCTCATGTCTCTCACCTGGTTGTGACTAGTTAACTCATGTCTCTAACCTGGTTGTGACTAGTTAACTCATGTCTCTCATCTGGTCGTGACTAGTTAACTCATGTCTCTAACCTGGTTGTGACTAGTTAACTCATGTCTCTAACCTGGTTGTGACTAGTTAACTCATGTCTCTCACCTGGTTGTGACTAGTTAACTCATGTCTCTCACCTGGTCGTGACTAGTTAACTCTTCTCTCTCACCTAGTTGTGACTAGTTAACTCATCTCTCTCACCTAGTTGTGACTTGTTAACTCATGTCTCTCACCTGTCTCCCCCCACATATAGACTTGGTCGTGTCAGGCCTCTGTCACCAGGTTTTTCTGTACCTCAGGTAACAACATTCCAGCACCTTGTCACTGAGTCTTTTGTATTGTAGAGTGTACCGACCTGTTTCTGTACAACAACCACTGAAACACACGTGACCCTTGTCTGAACACTGACTCTGATTTTGAATATTGTTCTGACAGTTTGTTCAGGTCTGCTGATCATCACCGTTAACCTGTTCTTTACTCAGTTTCTAACAAATAAACATTTTAGAATCAGCACTTGAGTTTTTGGTACATTTGAGTCCAGCTGTTAAACAAACATGAAAACTCAAACGTTGCTGTTTGAGTTTATCCTGCAGGAACTCAGAATAATGTTCATCTGATAAAGGAGGTGAGTTTTACTGAGGATCCTTCCTTCACTCAGAGGGTCAACATGAAGGAACATGTTGACTAAATGTGTTTTGTTTTTTCTCTCTTTGTGTCTTTGTGTTAGTTTTTGTTTCACATTTTACTTTTGTGACTCTAACAGGTTCAGTGGAGGAACATGTTTAATCCAGGATAATCCAGCTAATTATCTGTGAGATTACTTTTGTATCAGCTTCTCACTCGATTTGTCTCCAGTAACTAATCTCATTATCTATTGATAACATCTGTGGTGCCAGTTCTCTGAATGCCTACAGCCTTTAAAAGCAGCACCAACAGGGATTTATTAGAATGCATCAAACAGTTTCAGACACAAAGACTTCAGTGATGTCATCAAACTGTGACCAGGTTCAACAAGGAGTTTAAAGAGTTTAAGATAAAGAGCTGAGTTTAATAAACTGGAGTTTAGTCAGAGTGCTAGTCAACCAAACTCATCAAGTTTATCTAATGTCTTTATGAATCTCATTAAACTAAGATTAAAGGATTAAATCACGTGTTGGTCTCTATATGCAGCTAATCTGCTGCCTCCTGGTCCACATATTCCAATAATGAGCAACGATCTTAGAGTTATGTTATTTTTCTATCTGTATATTATGATTAAACATCTTCATGAATTAAAACCAAAATAAATCTCTTCCACAGCTGCTGGTGGATGCAATAACTTAATCTAAATATGGCTAAACATGCAAATAATTTATACTGAGATTAATTTCAAGGCGTTCTAGAACACAAACTAACAATTTACCAGACACGTCATAAAACTGCAGCTTCACGTGATCGAGCCCAGTTTTAGTGTGACAATGAAATCAATTAAAAAAGGGTTTATTTCATCTGAACATCAAAAGAATGTCTTTAAAAAGTTGAAGCAGACTCCAGGTCAAATCTGGCACATATGATGAATAACTTCAATATAATCCAGTGCAGGAGTCGTAGTGTGATCCATGTCAGAAAGAGCAGCAGCAGGACGTCCTGTCAGCGGTAAATGTCTCCTTCCTTGATTCCTGAGACTGTTTGACGAAAAGTGACCTTTCAGCCTGATGCTTTACGCGAAGAGGAAACGCTGCACAAAAGGTGCAAATAAATACAGAACAGATTACTGTAACAGTGAAGTTTGATTTCTGTAAAGATGCTTTCAGGTGGAGCAGCTAGATATTAAAGATCCCATATTATGCACTTTTCACACACTCTGAATCATTCCTTTACATCTCAATGAAATGTAAAAACCATACATTGTTCAAATTGGCCCTTTTTGAAAGTTCAGCTGTTGTTCCCAAACTTGTCACATCTCACCTCATTTTGAAATGCTCTGTTTCATGGGGGCAGGGCTCATCGCAGCCTAGAAGCTCTAAGCCCCGCCCATCTCTGTTCCCTTTGCATTCGTGAGACATTGGAGCTCTTAGCGGTGCTTCTAAACAAACAGCCGATTACACTGAAATTAATGATAAACAAGTGTTGCAGTGCCAAGAAATTGAACTGAAATGTGATTTTAAAAAAAAAAAACTTTGGACTGAGGAACTTTGAGCCTGAAGATTCCAACGGCACGTTATTGAAAGGTTAGTCTGACGTTTACTCATGTATCTGTGTTGTTTTGCTGCATCTGATAGAGATGTGGTTCTTCAAGCTTTGCAGTTTGACCCAGAAAAAGATGTAACGGTGTTAGAACTTCTTTAGGAGCAGCTCGGCTCCTGTTCTTATTAGCAGCGGATCAGCTCCAGTAACGGTGTTAGCGCTTCATTAGCTACAACTCGGCTCTGGTTGTTTTTGCAAACTGTAGCAGGGACATTACTATGCTGCTCTTCTGCCCTCCAACTGGGACCTGATGAAGTGTTTTGTGTTCTTCTGAGCAGCAAACAACAACAGCATTTTGTGTGGTGAGTTTCCTAAACTGAACCAGTGGTTTTGAATCGGTAACGAAATTGTGGGTGTCCGAGGAAGTTACTGCTGTACCTGGTGGGTGGAGAAAGTTCTCGGAGGGTGTGTGAACCCCTTAGAGCACAACCCCCTCTCGGCTTATGACGTAGGAAGCCTGGACAATTTTGAACAGCAAACACATTAGACTTGATTCAGAAACCCCTATCTCACTCAAAACAACTTTGTATGAGTGCATATGCACCACACACACAATAACACTCGAAATCCCAGAAAAAAGTTTTTTTTTTTTCATAATATGGGACCTTTAACAACATTAATATAGCTGTATATGAGAAGGTGACGGTTCACATCTTGTACAAACCCTGATGCTGTTTATTTACTAAAGTAAATCATCTTTTTAGCATCAGTCTGAATTATTATTTATTATTATTTAGTAACACTGATGTTTCTGACTTTAGATGAAATGTCTTTAGGAACCAGTTTTTATTTTAAACAGAATCTCACCAGTTTTAAAGCACTAAATGAATCCTGAGTTCTAAATCCTTTCACATAAAACTGAACGTGCTTCGTCATGTCGCATCTCCGTACATTCCTGAGCAGATCCTGTTTTTAAAGACATGAAACACGAGGTGGTTCATTGCATCAGTCAAATCCCTTGAATTAAAGATGGTTGTTTGGACTTTGTGGTTCTGAGACACTTCAAGTCCTGGAAGATCTTCTTGAGGTTGGTCCTGAACCTCACCCCTATGAAGCCGTATACCACGGGGTTCAGGCAGCAGTGCAGGTAGGCAACGGTCTGTGTAACGGTCAGGGCGGTCTGCAGTGCATCTACCTGCTCACAGGTCTGCAGCTCGAACATGCTGACGGTGTCATGCAGTAGAACAAAGTTGTACGGCAGGTGGCAGACGATAAACACCACCACCACCACTAACACCACCCAAACCGCTTTGTGTCGCTGGAAGTTTTTGGCTTTCATCAGTGTGACGATGACGGCGGTGTAGCAGACGAACATGATGAGCAGCGGCAGGAAGAAGCCAACAGCCAGCTGGATGCTGGGAACAGCCACCTTAACTTTCTCTGCTGTTTTACTATCTTCAAATCTCATCTCACAGACGTACTGCGGCGCTTCTGAAGTCCAATTCTCTTCTTTGTGATCAAGCATGAAGATGGCACCTTGTGATGGTTCGTACCACTGGTAGAAGATGAAGGTGGGGATGGACAGCAGCAAGGCAAAGACCCAGATGAAGACACAGATGAGACGGCTGTAGGACACCAGGCGTAACCCAAAGCAGCGGCGAGCCTGGACGATGGCGATGTAGCGATCGATGCTGATGCAGGCGAGCAGTAACATGCCGCTGTACAGGTTCACGCTGTAGGAGCCGCGCAGCAGCTTACAGGCCACCGGTCCCATCGGCCATGAATACAGCTCGTTATAGACGATGAAGGGCAGAGCCAGAACAAACAGCAGGTCGGCGATGGCGACATTAACCAGGAAGATATCGGTCATGGACTTGGTGTTCTTGTAGAGCACATAAGTGATGACCACTAAGGTGTTTCCCACAAAGCCCAGCAGGCAGATGATGGAGTGAATATACAAGCTGATCACATTGTTTACTTCCTGGTTGGTGCTTAAAGGGCAGGGTTTAATAAACTCATCATCATAGTCAACGTTAGGATCTGTAAAGTCTTCAGCTGATTGGTTGAACATGAGTTCCTCCATGAAGGAATATTTAATAATATTCTGTAACAAAAAGCAAAACAAAACAAAAAAGTCATTAACTGGATATTTAATTGTTCTTCTGGTGGATTTTATATTTTTATGACCAGTGAACATGTTCAGTCGTCTGTTGCCCATCCCAAAACTTTCAGAGGTTTATTGTACCTGCTGTGTAAATAACTTGACAAGAAGATGAAGATGAATTACAGACGAAAGCTACAAGAATAAAAGAACATGTTTAAAATGTCAATGTTATTTATTAGAAAATGTTTATAACCTATTTACACTTTAAGATAAGAATTTCCTGCTTTGGCCGCCTTGAAGCATAAAGTCCATTGAATAAAACAATGTGATGTATAAAACATTAACATACAAATAAATAAGTAAGATTGACATTGTGACTGTTTACTGGAACTACAATAAACATGTAAATAAGCACCAAAGGTCGTTTCCTACAGGTTCAAAGACTTCTAGTAAAAGTAAAAACTGTCAGAACAGCTTGTTATTTATTCTAAATTTGAATATAATCCACAAAATGCATTTTATGATTTAAAGGAACAAAGTTTAACCAAACCTCTGACGTAGTTCTGAGACACTTCCCCAAAAACTGCTGTTTACTTCACTTTCACAAACAACAACAAACAAACGCCACCCTAAAAATACCTGTTCCTGAACTCACGGAGAAATTAGTCAGTATGAAACTGATCTGAAGATGTTGTGGAAATAAACCAGTAATGAATCTAAGTTTGATCCTGTTGATCAGGTGAGTCTCACCTGGAGCCGGCCGACAGACACCATCCACCTTCATGTGTCCAGACAGCATTGGGAGAAGCTGCTCATGGTCCCTGTCAGCTCGGGTTTCAGTGTGAATTGGATCTGCAACATCCTCATAACTTCAGTCTGAATAAAAATACTGTGACGTCCAAACCGGTCTGACCTGTGGCAGAGAGGCTTCTGTCTGGCCACTAGATGGTGCTAATTCACCGAGCACATCAACTTTCCCTCCAGACCAAGAAAAAAACACAAAATATCTGAGCTGACTCTCTGATTTCATTTTTAAAATACTCAAAGTGAAACATCTGAGATGAGGGTTTAGGGTTTGAGCTCCTGTTTGTGCGGGATCATCACCTCCTCCTGGTGTTTACTCCACCCACAGGCTGAAGGTAGAAAAAAATCAGCTGTATTCTGCAGTCGTTTCCATTATAGAACTGGAGTCACGTGATCCACCTTTTCTTTCTGTTACATGTAGCTTCTCACGTCTTGAGCAACAGTTGCCTGAATCCCTTCCAGCTTTTTGTGAAATCACTGCTCCTCTTGTTGTTTTAGCTTCAGGGTGTTAGAAAGTATCACTTTCACTTTAAATTAAATGTTTTCATACACGGTTTCTGTTTTGATGTTGGATGATGCACCGTCTGGGTCAGAGGATGTAATCGCTCTCTGCTGTTGGAAAGTGTCATTTGTGCTCTGAATTAAATGCAGTTATGTACCTTTAAGAGGTGATTCATCACCCTGGTGCGTGGACCTGAATCGTGGAGCAAGCCCCCCCCCCCGTCTCGGGGATTTCTGCTATAGAACAGATAGTGTGGTTACTGCAACCCCCGACCATCACACTACCACCTCCGTGTTCTACTGTTAGTATGATGAGAGTTAGTTTAACTCTAGATGTAACAGGATGTAAATCCTCCAAAAAAGTCCACTTTCATCAGTCCATAAAATATTTTCCCAAAAGTCTTCAGATCATCCAGATGTTATTTGGTAAACATGTCTTTGCGTTCCTTTTGAACAGCTGTGATTATTAAACTCTCTCAGGGAGGTTTTTTAAATGTTGAATCATGAACTCTGACCTTCACTGAGGTGAGTGATGCTTGAAGGTCTTTAAATGTTGATCAGACCTCCTGGATGAGCTCTTGCAGTCATTTTGATCAGCTGCTCCATGAAAGTCTCTCCACTGTTCCTTGTTTTCTCCATGTGTGGATAATATCTGTCACTGTGGTTCTCTGGAGTTCTGAAGCTTTAGAAATGTCTCTGTAACGTCTCCAGACTGACAGATGTCTCTGACTTTGTCCTTCAGTTGTTCTTGAATGGAGACTCTGCAGGTTGTTTAGACACACTGTTTCCTAAACAAATTAAATCATTATTTAATAACTGTAATCTGTATCTTCTCAGATTATATTTGTCTGGTATTGAAAAACATTTGCTGAACTAAAACATTTATATGTGAAAAAAGCAAAAATAGAAAAAACTATAAAGGAGCAAATACTTCTTCACTGTATGTTTGTTATTCCAGATCTGACATACTTTTACCAAGAATATCTTTATTAATTTTGATTCATGGAAATTAAACCTCACAGTGGGGTCCTCGCCCTACTTTGGTGTGGAGTGGCAGTTTTATTGTTAATTACTTGTTTATTACATTCATGAATATTAGTAACTAACAGGAATATTGTTTTTATATTGTTCCAAAAAAAACAAGGTGCCGAAAGAATGAAGACTCTGCCATAGAACAACCAGGTTAATGACTGCTGCCACCTGGTGGTGAGTCACAGAATTACCACAGTGAAAATTCTTTCCCATACTTTGATTTAAAAATATATTTATACATTTAATACTCACAATAAGCAGATATACAAGTCTTTTTGTTTCATTTATTTATTTCAAATAAGCTCAACATTCACTATATCCACATCAAATGTTTCACTTTTTTATATATTTGGAAAGAAGTTAGCAGAAATCTGAACTTTGTTGTTTTTCATCTTTACATTTATTTAGAAACAGTTTTTATAACTTCTGTTTGGTTTTACTTTCTTTTTATTCTGCAGATAAACTGTTCCATAATTTAACACCTGATATTTACATGCACAGACTTTTTAAATTTGTTCATACAGAATGTCTTAATCAATCAGCCTGCTCTCACTCTCCAACGAAGATGGTGCTCTGAGAAGAGAACTCACCCGACACAGAAAAACCACCCTAACACAGACACAAAGCTCTGGACATGACAGTCTTGGCAGATAGACCTCAATGTTTCGGAGGCTCGTTGTCTCAGGACAGATTCCCTCTACAACATGTGAAGGTTAATTTACCTCTTCTGACACGCAGCGAGACGAAGACATTTAAATAAGAAAAATAATGTACAACCTGGCGGGTGGGGGGGGCAACAGTCTGAATACATATGTTGATGTTAATCATGATCATAAATATATTATATATAACTTTAAGAGTTTTTGATATGTTTGCATGTGTTTGTGTGTTCACGTATGTGTGCACCTGTTCAGGTGTGTGTGTGTTTTAGTGTATATGGGGGGGGGGGGGGG
>SSNP01000161.1:863794-893635 GCA_006937955.1 Pachypanchax playfairii
GGGGGGGGGACTGGATGTGTGTAGATTGAGCCTCTGTGTGTTGAAACTGAAAGCAGCAACAGGTTCAATGCAGAGGGGATGTCTGCAAGAGAGCAGAGTAGCCCCGCCCCCAGCAGGATGGCACCGCAAGAGGACACAGACCAAGAAGCCCCAGAGCCCATCACACCACCTCGTCCTGCTGTACAGGGTTAAGCCAGGGATCAGTGATACCGGGGCCCAGGGGTCAGCCCGGCCCCTGACTCCAGGGTACAGACACATAGCTGCGCCCCGATCCCCTACATGATAGTGAGTGCGACGGAAAGACATGATGGAGACCCCCCACCACCAAGACTGATCAGAGGTTGTTAGAGTCTTCAGAGCAGGAAGAATTTGTCCAGATGAGGAAATCTTTTCTGCTTCATGTAAAATATTTAATTTTGTTACTGAAACACAAAACTTACAGTCTAAAGAATTTATATAATATATTAAAGAAAAATGTTACAGTTAAAAAAATCATCTAAAACACCTGATCTGACCTAAACAGATCTCTTTATAGATTTATAGCTTTATTATTCTTCTGCAGATGTTAAACTTCCTAAAGGTCCGGCTCAGTCATGAGACGATTGCAATTACCTTAATTGGGGATCTGTTACCATGACCACGAAGCTCGCCAAAACCCACATGGGAAATGCCTCCAACACAAATATCCAAATGTTATAATACATCAAACTGACTAAAACTAAACAAAAACCCACCTCTTGTTGAAAATTGTTATAAAACGCTCCTTAAAAAGTTAAACTCTGGTGCTTTTTAGAAGCTTTTTGTGTCAACATACTTTTACAGATGCCGTTCCAGTTTTCATCGGTTCACAAGACTTTAGTCCACAAGAGATCTTTTATATAACTTTTACACCATTCACCATCAAACACACGAGTTGAACGCACAGAACAGACAGTAGGACCTGTGACCAAATATGATGCATCAATTTGATCAGGAAGTGTACTTTCCTATGGATGTTAAATGTTGGGTTATTATGGCAAAAAAGTTCACAAACAACCCCATCCGAGATGTCAGATGACAGTCCTACAGCAACATCTGCCAAATGTAATAAAACATGTGACACGTCAAAACTACCAGGTTGCTCACCAGAGGTGCCTTGTCATGGTCATGTGGCAAGCTGAGGTACCATGCATTTTTAGACTCGAGTTGATTGAGTTTCCAGAGAGGAGCATGAGAGATTAATAGATATTTCAGTCCAATGTGAGCACACCTTTGCTCATGTAGTGAAACGCAGGAGAGGGAAACGTGTGCTTGTGCATCTCCACAGACCTGAATGTTTTCCAAATTGTCTCCAGCTGTCTGGATGAGTTTACAGATGTTGTAACATCATACATCAGCTTCTGTGAGGACAGCTGTGTCCCATTATGCACCAGGGTAAGTTACAACAACAACAAACTCTGGTTGACAGATAAACTCAGACAGCTGAGGTGAGAAAAAGAAGCTGCTTTTAGGAGACAGAGACGGTTTCAGAGAGACAAAATACAGATTCAGCAAAGAGGTGAGACATGTTAAACAACTGTATTAAAAGACATAGCAGCAGTTCTCCCCCAACGACCCTGCCATATGTTACATAAACAATAACCCCCCCACAAGCTGAACTTTGTAGTTCAGACTCTGAAGCAGCTCCAGAATCTGAGACAAAAACAAATAAGTTCCAGGATTGTTTCAGTTGGTTTTAGGATCTAAATGACGACTTTATGTTTCTATTACATACAAGAAGGTTTTTCTATCAATTAACCAACAAAATACAAAAACTGGACTTTTAATCTGAAATCCTGTTTCACATGTTTTATAATGAATCTAAATGAAGCAGAAAATCACAAACAGCTCGAGACATTTCATGTTTATATGGAAACAAAAAGCTGAAAAACTGTCAGGAAAATAAAACACAACAGCAGCTCAAAGTCTTCTTGTTTTCATGAATACGTCACGTATCACATGTCAGCATTTTAAAATATCAGCAAACATCCAAAAGATTTCAAATCTCTGAAGACGTTTGGTTGCTGAAGTCAGAAACTGTTGAAGCTAAAAAAAAGGCAAATTTAAACTTTTCACGAATGATGAAAAATCTTGTTGAAGTTGTGATGAAGTTCAGTTCAGTGTGAGAGCAGCAGAACCGTCTCCAACATCTTCATGATTCACAGTCATCATGAGGAACATAACCAACCTGTAAGATACAACAAGACATCAACTGTCAGGAGTCTGGGCTGGGTTCCCCCCCGCAGGTCACCAGGCAGCCCGTTCAGGCAGCTCATCCCCACCAGTGGGCGGGGCCACATCTCTTCCAGCACTCACACCTGTCAACTATTCTCAATCAAGGGATATTGAGTTTCAAATGACACGGCTCTGCCACTACTCAACACCAGATGGATATACCATTTCCATTGTTTGAATTAGAACGGGCGTTGGCAAAGACTTGTATGACGAGTCCAGGAAAAGATCAAGTGTTATTATGTTGAAACAGTTAGGGAAACAAATGAAATTAAAATTATTGGAGATTTATAGTATGATATGGGAAAAAGGCAAATTACCAAAGAATTGGAAAGAAGCAATTACTGTACCAATAATCAAATTAAGGAAAGAGTCAAGTAGTCCAAATAGCTACAAGACAATTGCATTAACTCATTTAGGAAAAATAATGGAAAAGACGGTAGTGAGAAGATTAACAGAATATTTGGAAAGAAATAAAAAGTTATCATCTTATCAATGTGGATTTAGGAAAGGGAGAGGCCCAATGGATGCGGATGTGTGTTTAGAAACAGACATTAGGAAAGCGATGAGTAATAAAGAGAATTTAGTAGTAGTGTTTTTTGATGTAGAAAAAGCGTATGATATGGTGTGGAAAGAGGGATTGTTAATAAAATTAGGAACGTATAGCTGGATTAAGGACTTTCTGAGTTAAAGAAAGATTCAAGTTAAAACAGGAAGTACGGTGTCGAGGGGGTGTGAAGTGGAAACAAAGGGAGTGTCATAAGTCCAATATTAATCTCTATTATGATGGATGATGTGTTTCAGAAGGTGGGCAGTGAGTTTGGTAAAGTATTTTTTGCTAATGATGGAGCTATGTGAAAAAAGAGAAAAATGATAAATATGTTCAAAAGAAAATACAGGAAGCAATTGGAAAAGTAGAGAAATGGTCATACGAATGGAGAATATAACATAATGGAGAACTTAACACTATATGGGAAAGTAGTGGAACAAGTAAATAATTTTAAATATTTAGGAGTTATATTCAACAGGAAATTAGTGTGGAAAGAGAAGTAAAATAGAAGACAGATGTAAGAAGGTAATAAATAAAATTCGGTGTTTGAGAGGATATGAGTGGGGGGGGGGGTTAGTGCACAGGCCTTAAGGTACATGTGTTATGGTTCGGTCAGTAATAGAGTATGGGAGACGATGCTTTCCAGCATTCACACTAATTAGAGTTGTTAAAATCTCACAATAATTAGTTTAGATAATCAGTGAAAAACTAACTTTCAGATGGTGAAAATTCACTCTTGCTTCAAGCATCTTTCACATTAGATGATGGACAGACCTTCACTAGAACTTTAGATTTAATATTTAAACCTGAACGTGCAGATTTTTTATCACTAACTTGAACAAAGTGCAACTGAAAGCAGATTTAAAGGGTATCTGATACAATTTTGACAAAATATATGATATTAAGGCTAAAAAATGTTCCAAATCTTTTTTATGAACCTTTGTGATTCTGGGGCTTGAATAATCAGCAAAGCTTCTTCTGCTGATTGTGATGAGACCAGCAGCTGCAACCAGAAGAAACATCCCCGTCATGGATCCTCTGATGATGAAGATCATCATGTTGTTGTTGTTAGAATCTTTTGATTTACAAGTCAAACATCCTAAGAGTTAAGAAAAGGTATATTTTGTAATTAATACATTTTCATTAAATATAAACACAACTTTCAATATGATGAAGAAAAATTTAGTAAATTGACTGTTTAATATCCATCATACCTGTAAAGACAGGTGTGTGAACTTCTATCTTCACTCTGTTTTCTTCAGTCAACCTGCAGGTGAATCTTCTGTTTCCACCTTGTTGAAGCTTCACAGTCAGAATAGAAACACAGTCACTCTGTCTTTCTAACTTGTATCCATCACCTTCACCAAGCAGCTGACTTCCTGTTTCATCCACCCAGAACAAGATGTTTGTTAGACAAGAGCGATCGTACGTCCTCAGAGAACATCTGAATGTGACGTCTCCAGTCTTTGTTAGATCACCATCTGAAACTGAAGGAAACCAGAAACAGCTGCTGTTAAACCAACAAGATAACTAATTAACATCGTTCTTGTTTTCATCTTGTGATTGTTCTGTAGAAATGTTCCAGTTCTGATCTGCATTCATTATAAAAGTGGATCAAGAACAATCAGAACAATCTATCAGAACATCTCTATAACAAATTCTTCTCTTCTTTGGAAACAAACACATTTTATTTTCTATCTGCAATAAAAACACTGAGAAGGTTCCTGATGTTGAGGACGTCCAGAAACCTTCAGGTCACATAGATTCCAAAGTTCATGAATGATTGAGTCATTTGTGGGAGATTTTCTGGTGTTCTTGGTTACTTCAGGTTCATATGTACAAGCATGTCACAGCAACATGAAACTTAGTTTCTAGACTGGAGCTTACAGATTCTCTTTAAAAGATTCTAGCCTGTAATCCAGGAGTCTCGTGAAGACCAGAGGTCTGAGAGTCTCTTTGATCAGTCTAACTATAAAACCCAGCTAAACAACATCACAGGCAGAGTCTCATCACAACAGATGTATGATGCTCTCGTTCTATATAGGACTTATATTAAACTTATTTCCTTTTCAATTCACTTAAGTTCTTGGTAACTAATTTTTCCATAACAAAATAGCACGCTAGATGAGACCTACGCTGGGGGGGGGTGGGGGTTTGGACAACCCAGTGTTTAATGGATCAGTTCCAGCTTCCAACCTCACTTATAGCACTTTTCCACTGAAATCTACTCAGCCCTGCCCACCATTGCATGGTGGGGTTTGAGAGCATTTCCACTGTCCATTTTTGGGGCTGAACCACAGATTTTTTTGCACCACCTCAGGAGGTGATATAGTCAGCAACCAGCTGCAAACAGGAATACAGACCAACCTTGTGGGGAACAGTTTCACACAGACTTAGAGTGAGAATGACAATTGTTTTGCTAAAATGCTTGGCATGCAGATATTTGTTAATACAACATTAAGATTATTTTCAGGGATTGTTAAATTAAGTTTGAATTAAATTTAAATTTGATCTTAATCAGGGGTTTCCTAACATTCAGTTTGTTTCCTCACAAGCTATTCTGAGAGACACTTTATCACAGGAAATGGATCATGTCCTGTCTGTGAATGACTTTCATAGTAATTTCTCACCTAAATCCACTTATTTGCTCTCTTAGAGATAATGTTCATAGGAAAATTCTTTACTCAGTCAAAATACTTACGAATGGAAACACTCAGATTAACAAACATGTCGTAGAAGTCTCCATCAAAGTGTCGACAGGCGTAACGTCCAGCGTCCTCAGCAGTGATGTTGTTGATGATCAGAGAACAGTTACTGTTTAAACTCAGTCTAGCAGCTCGAGCTGAACTCTGTGTAGGAGTTCCTCTATGAACCTCCGTTTCCATGGACATGTTTGTATCTCTGATGTAGAACCAGCTAAAGGAGGAGCAGGAGGGAGAAGTTCCATCACTGTTACAAGGTAGAACAACATCATCTCCAGCTCTGTGATAGAGGTGTCCTCCACTGATTCCTGCAGCAGAGAAAAACACACATTCCAAATTAAATCATGAACAGAACCTGAACATTTCCATCACAGCAAAGAAATGAGTCCAAATCATCAAATACTCTTTCATTTAGGGAACTTTTGAATATCCATCTGTTTCCTGTTCCCATTGATCCTAATCAGGGTCACGGGTTGCTGGTTTCTCACCCAGCAGTCAACAGGTTAGAAGGCGGAGCTATGTCAACAGTTTTGTTTGTGTTTAAAGTAAAAACACAGACAGAGTCTGAAAATTATCCTTCAACTTAAATGTTTGTTAAAAGAGAGAGCAAAGGTTTTATTAACATGGCATTGATTGATAAATGAAATGAATAAATAAATCAACCCTTATTAAGGCTGTTGAATGAAAATGTCAAATATCCTGTATTTGTACAAGTTCAAGTCAAGTCAAGTTTATTTATAAAGCACATTTAAAAACAATCAAGGCTGACCAAAGTACAGTGTTTTTCTAGTCATTCAGAATCAAAGCACTTTAACACTACAAGTTTTACATTTACACATTCACACAACCAGATGTAGATCGGGGGAGAAGGGAGGGGCTAACACTCATACAACCCGATACGCAAACGGGGGCAACATGAGGTTCAGTGTCTTGCCCAAGGACACTTCAACATGTGGTGATGGAAGCCGGTATCGATCCAACAACCTTCAAATTGGAGGATGACTACTTTAACCGCTGAGCCACAGCCGCCCCTGTCAAAGAAAAATTATAGAAAGTCACGGTTTCCTGTCCTGGTGTTCAGTGTACAGTGAAACTCTGTGTTTGATCATACTGTTTGAATTGTTTGTTATTTATTATCAAGAGGTTTTTGTGTATGTTTTGCTGTCGATTATGTTTGTCTTTTGTCCCTTTAATCTGCACCTGTTCACTCGCACCTGTTCACCCCCACCTGTTCACCTCCACCTGTTCACCCACACCTGTTCACCTCCACCTGTTCACCCCCACCTGTTCACCCGCACCTGTTCACCTCCACCTGTTCACCCCCACCTGTTCACCCCCACCTGTTCACCCCCACCTGTTCACCCCCACCTGTTCACCCCCACCTCTTCACCCCCACCTGTTCACCCCCACCTGTTCACCCCCACCTGTTCACCCCCCCCCGTTCCCCCCCACCCCTTCACCCCCCCCTGTTCACCCGCACCTGTTCACCCGCACCTGTTCACCCCCACCTGTTCACCCCCACCTGTTCACCTCCACCTGTTCACCTCCACCTGTTCACCCCCACCTGTTCACCCCCACCTCTTCACCCCCACCTGTTCACCCCCACCTGTTCACCCGCACCTGTTCACCCGCACCTGTTCACCCGCACCTGTTCACCCCCACCTGTTCACCCGCACCTGTTCACCCCCACCTGTTCACCTCCACCTGTTCACCCCCACCTGTTCACCTCCACCTGTTCACCCCCACCTGTTCACCCCCACCTGTTCACCCCCACCTGTTCACCCCCACCTGTTCACCCCCACCTGTTCACCCCCACCTGTTCACCTGCACCTGTTCACCTCCACCTGTTCACCCCCACCTGTTCACCCCCCCCTGTTCACCCCCACCTGTTCACCCCCACCTGTTCACCCCCACCTGTTCACCTGCACCTGTTCACCCGCACCTGTTCACCCGCACCTGTTCACCCCCACCTGTTCACCCGCACCTGTTCACCCCCACCTGTTCACCTGCACCTGTTCACCCCCACCTGTTCACCCCCACCTCTTCACCCCCACCTGTTCACCCGCACTTGTTCACCCGCACCTGTTCACCCCCACCTGTTCACCAGCACCTGTTCACCCCCACCTGTTCACCCCCACCTGTTCACCTGCACCTGTTCACCTGCACCTGTTCACCCGCACCTGTTCACCCGCACCTGTTCACCCCCACCTGTTCACCAGCACCTGTTCACCCCCACCTGTTCACCTCCACCTGTTCACCTCCACCTGTTCACCCCCACCTGTTCACCCCCACCTCTTCACCCCCACCTGTTCACCCCCACCTGTTCACCTCCACCTGTTCACCCACACCTGTTCACCTCCACCTGTTCACCCCCACCTGTTCACCCCCCCCTGTTCACCCCCCCCTGTTCACCCCCCCCTGTTCACCCGCACCTGTTCACCCCCACCTGTTCACCCCCACCCGTTCACCCGCACCTGTTCACCCGCACCTGTTCACCTCCACCTGTTCACCTCCACCTGTTCACCCCCACCTGTTCACCCCCACCTGTTCACCCCCACCTGTTCACCTGCACCTGTTCACCCGCACCTGTTCACCCCCACCTGTTCACCCCCACCTGTTCACCCCCACCTGTTCACCCCCACCTGTTCACCTCCACCTGTTCACCCGCACCTGTTCACCCGCACCTGTTCACCCCCACCTGTTCACCTGCACCTGTTCACCCGCACCTGTTCACCCGCACCTGTTCACCCCCACCTGTTCACCTGCACCTGTTCACCCGCACCTGTTCACCCCCACCTGTTCACCTCCACCTGTTCACCCGCACCTGTTCACCCGCACCTGTTCACCCCCACCTGTTCACCAGCACCTGTTCACCCCCACCTGTTCACCTCCACCTGTTCACCCCCACCTGTTCACCCCCACCTCTTCACCCCCACCTGTTCACCCCCACCTGTTCACCCCCACCTCTTCACCCCCACCTGTTCACCCCCACCTGTTCAACTGCACCTGTTCACCTGCACCTGTTCACCCGCACCTGTTCACCCGCACCTGTTCACCCCCACCTGTTCACCTGCACCTGTTCACCCCCACCTGTTCACCCCCACCTGTTCACCCGCACCTGTTCACCTGCACCTGTTCACCCGCACCTGTTCACCCCCACCTGTTCACCCCCACCTGTTCACCTCCACCTGTTCACCCCCACCTGTTCAACCCCACCTCTTCACCCCCCCTGTTCACCCGCACCTGTTCACCCCCACCTGTTCACCTGCACCTGTTCACCCCCACCTGTTCACCTGCACCTGTTCACCCCCACCTGTTCACCCCCACCTGTTCACCCGCACTTGTTCACCCGCACCTGTTCACCCCCACCTGTTCACCCGCACCTGTTCACCTCCACCTGTTCACCCCCACCTGTTCACCTGCACCTGTTCACCCGCACCTGTTCACCCGCACCTGTTCACCCCCACCTGTTCACCTGCACCTGTTCACCTCCACCTGTTCACCCCCACCTGTTCACCCGCACCTGTTCACCCCCACCTGTTCACCCGCACCTCTTCACCCCCACCTGTTCACCCCCACCTGTTCACCCCCACCTCTTCACCCCCACCTGTTCACCCCCACCTGTTCACCCCCACCTGTTCACCCCCACCTGTTCACCCGCACCTGTTCACCTCCACCTGTTCACCCCCACCTGTTCACCTGCACCTGTTCACCCGCACCTGTTCACCCGCACCTGTTCACCCCCACCTGTTCACCCGCACCTGTTCACCCGCACCTGTTCACCCCCACCTGTTCACCTCCACCTGTTCACCCACACCTGTTCACCTCCACCTGTTCACCCCCACCTGTTCACCCGCACCTGTTCACCTCCACCTGTTCACCCCCACCTGTTCACCCCCACCTGTTCACCTGCACCTGTTCACCCCCACCTGTTCACCTGCACCTGTTCACCCGCACCTGTTCACCCCCACCTGTTCACCCGCACCTGTTCACCCCCACCTGTTCACCCCCACCCGTTCACCACCACCTTTGCACCCGCACCGTTTCACCCCCACCTGTTCACCTCCACCTGTTCACCCCCACCTGTTCACCCGCACCTGTTCACCCCCACCTGTTCACCCCCACCTGTTCCCCCCCACCTGTTCACCCCCACCTGTTCACCCCCACCTGTTCACCTGCACCTGTTCACCCGCACCTGTTCACCCGCACCTGTTCACCCCCCCCTGTTCACCCGCACCTGTTCACCTCCACCTGTTCACCCCCACCTGTTCACCTCCACCTGTTCACCCCCACCTGTTCACCCGCACTTGTTCACCCGCACCTGTTCACCCCCACCTGTTCACCGCACCTGTTCACCCCCACCTGTTCACCCCCACCTGTTCACCCCCACCTCTTCACCCACACCTGTTCACCCCCACCTGTTCACCCCCACCTGTTCACCCCCACCTGTTCACCCGCACCTGTTCACCCCCCCCTGTTCACCCCCACCTGTTCACCCGCACCTGTTCACCCGCACCTGTTCACCCGCACCTGTTCACCCGCACCTGTTCACCCCCACCTGTTCACCCGCACCTGTTCACCCGCACCTGTTCACCCCCACCTGTTCACCTCCACCTGTTCACCTCCACCTGTTCACCTCCACCTGTTCACCCCCACCTGTTCACCTGCACCTGTTCACCCGCACCTGTTCACCCCCACCTGTTCACCCCCACCTGTTCACCTGCACCTGTTCACCCGCACCTGTTCACCCCCACCTGTTCACCCGCACCTGTTCACCTCCACCTGTTCACCCCCACCTGTTCACCCGCACCTGTTCACCCGCACCTGTTCACCCCCACCTGTTCACCCCCACCTGTTCACCCGCACCTGTTCACCCCCACCTGTTCACCCCCACCTGTTCACCTCCACCTGTTCACCCCCACCTGTTCACCTGCACCTGTTCACCTGCACCTGTTCACCCGCACCTGTTCACCCGCACCTGTTCACCCCCACCTGTTCACCTGCACCTGTTCACCCGCACCTGTTCACCCCCACCTGTTCACCCGCACCTGTTCACCTCCACCTGTTCACCCCCACCTGTTCACCTCCACCTGTTCACCCCCACCTGTTCACCCCCACCTCTTCACCCCCACCTCTTCACCCCCACCTGTTCACCCGCACCTGTTCACCTCCACCTGTTCACCCCCACCTGTTCACCCGCACCTGTTCACCCGCACCTGTTCACCCCCACCTGTTCACCCCCACCTGTTCACCCCCACCTGTTCACCCCCACCTGTTCACCCCCACCTGTTCAACCCCACCTGTTCACCCCCACCTTCATATTAATTTCCACCCATTCACCTCTACCCGCTCATCTCCACTAGTTTGTGTCTAAACCATCAACAACGTTCCATCTTGATGTTGAAACTCCACATTTTAAACTTGAACTTTGATCTTAAAATAACAAAATGTTTGTTCTTCCTCTCCAGTGAACAAACTGCAGCTTCAGAGATGATTCCAGGTGGAAAACAGACTGATTTATCTGAATGTCCAGGATTTCTTTATGTCAGCTTTTAAACAGGAACAATACATTTAGATAAACATTCATCTTTTATTTTATTGACAGTATCAAAATACTAACAGTTTGAATTGAACTGAATCACAAGAAATTCATGAATAATATCAGTAATCAGACGTGTTTGGCTGGTTTCTGATTTTCATCTTGTTCTAATTAGTTTATCAAGTACAACCATCATACCTGTAAAGACAGGTGTGTGAACGTCCATCTTCACTCTGTTTTCTTCAGTCAACCTGCAGGTGAATCTTCTGTTTCCACCTTGTTGAAGCTTCACAGTCAGAATAGAAACACAGTCACTCTGTCTTTCTAACTTGTATCCATCACCTTCACCAAGCAGCTGACTTCCTGTTTCATCCACCCAGAACAAGATGTTTGTTAGACAAGAGCGATCGTACGTCCTCAGAGAACATCTGAATGTGACGTCTCCAGTCTTTGTTAGATCACCATCTGAAACTGAAGGAAACCAGAAACAGCTGCTGTTAAACCAACAAGATAACTAATTAACATCGTTCTTGTTTTCATCTTGTGATTGTTCTGTAGAAATGTTCCAGTTCTGATCTGCATTCATTATAAAAGTGGATCAAGAACAATCAGAACAGAGTGTCATTCAAGTCAAAATACTCACCAGTCAAAACATTCAGATAAACTAAGCTGCTTCTGCCCCTGTGACGACAGGTGTAAAGTCCAGCATCCTCAGCAATGATGCATTTGATGATCAGAGAACATTTACTGTTTAAACTCAGTCTGGCAGCTCGAGGGGATTTTTTAGACACTTTTCCTTTATCAGCCACCCATCCATGGTAACTCCATCCAGGGTAACTGAAGTGATCCCAACTGACATAAGAGCATCGGTAATCAAATCGATCTCTACAGGGTAAAACAACATCTTCTCCAACTCTGTGATAGAAAGACGTTTCTTCTCCACTGATTCCTGTTCAAGAGAAAAACACACTGTTAGAATTTTGGGGTTTGAAGCTGTTTGTTTCTGTTCTCAATTCCACTCCATGTGCCTGATTTATCGATACTCCAGGTAAAGAGGTATTTCACTTGTTTGCGAACACCTGAGTGGAATACAGTCCTAAACCTCCACGTTGCTCCAACTTTAAAATTGCGTACGTGGCAAAAATTTTGTGCCAACGGCATATTCCTGATTTACAGGTGATTTTTTATTAAGATTATTTGCGCAATTGATAACAGGTGCAAAAAGCAATATTTAAATGAGAAGTTTGTCGACACTATTCAATCTCCATGGAAGAAGCGCAAGAAAGGCAAAAACGGAAAATGAAATTCGAGCCATTGGAGCTTCAAATATTAGTGGAAGAGGCAAAAATATATATATTGTTGAGCCGCAGCAAAGACATCTTCATGCTCCACCCTGTGATGTTGTAGAATGTTGTTCAACACAGCAGTGATCAGAGCAAGCTAGTGTGTAAAGTTCCCCTCCAGCATGGTCCAAAATTTGAAACTTGCTTTTCAGGATGCTGAAGGTGCACCACTATGTTTCTAGTGCATATGTGGGCCAGATTATATCGATGATCCCCCTCGTTGGGTTGAGCACAGGTGTTAGGAGGAGGAGGTAAAGGGGGTCTATCGCCTTATAATGAGTTTTAGGTGTGATTTAAACACAGCCAGAGAAGATGCCTGTCTAACTGGGAGAGTGTTCCACAGATAGAAAAAGTCCTCTCCCCTCTGGACTTGCAACGAGACTTAGGGACAGTGAGAAGAAGCTGATCTGCTGACCTAAGAGCACGAGGAGGATGGTAAGGATGGAGGAGTTCAGCCAGATAGGGAGGAGCCAGACCACACAACGATTTAAAAGTAAAAAGTAATATTTTGAAATTGATCCTAAACTGTATGGGCAACCAGTGGAATGATTTAAGGTTGGAAGTGATGTGCTGTCTTCTGCCATCAATTATCAATCTTGGTGTGACTATGGATCCTAAACTATGCATGGATACACATATAAATCACATTGTGACATCTTGTTTTTTCCAACTATGTCGTTTGCGACACCTAAAGTCTGTCTTGAATAAGGGAGACCTTGAAACGGTGGTCCACACCTTTGTCACCTCTAGATTGGACTATGATAATTCCATACATTATGTGCTGCCTCCATGGACGAAATTTTGATTTCAGAGGTGGGGGGGACAGAAGTGTTTTTCATAAAACTAATCTTTCAGCTTACTGTGTCCTCCATTGTTTCTTTTAGTTTTCTATTGCTACTTTTAAGCCCAATTTTCCTTGTTTTGACTGGTTGTAAAGCATGTAGCCAAACATGATCACCCAATTCTGTGTTTTACCTGAGTCAACATCACACCAACTTAGTAACAATTTTGCCTATTTATGGAATATTATCATTTAATTAGCACCACCTACTGGTGGGCAAGTCAAACTGGCATTACATTTGGGAAGAAAAGGTGTTGAAGGACGGCTGGAACACATTTCTTTGAGTAACTTACAGTTTGAGCAGGAGGCAGAGTGCAGGCAGAACGGGAAAGCGACATGGCGGAGAAGCCAAAGAAACGGCCGAGACACACTTATCGGGAAGTTCTTCCGAAGAGTCCATCTTTTTTCAACAGCTGTCCTTAATCAAACAGAATAAAAATGTTGTGGAATCGCGAATCACAGCGGCAGAGGGATAGCGGTTGGAGAAAGGGGGCAGGGACAGGTGGGCGTACGTCATATGGAAGCGCCAGCTTCATTGTTGTAATAATGCAAAATTCAGCTAGGGGGCGACAGAAGTTACGCACTATAGCTTTAATGTCTTTTTTCTCTGTAACACCTGCGTTTCGTTCAGAAACCAACTCAGCGGACAATAATCACCTTTCACTCATAAATCCTGCTCAGATTGTCGATTCACTGTCAGATCCAACTGCTGTTTATGCTTCCTTGTGTTTCTTAACCTCTTCTATAAGTTCATTTGTTCTGCCAGTCCTGCATCTTCCACCTCATGACAAACACGTTTAGTTTTATGCAACAAACATTGTCCTCAAACAAAATCATAAATGTAAACTGTGTGGAAAATCAGTCAATTTCTTCTTAACTGAACTCAAAGTTTTCTAACAACATAAAACTAACCTGGAGCCACATGTTGGTTTTTGTCTTGATGTAATTAGAGAATCTGTTCAACCTGAATGAAAACATTTCTGTTCAACACGGTCTTTATTTTTACACGTGGATCAAACTTCATCAGCAGCTTTTTAAATTTTATCTAAAGATTTTTAAAAGTTATTTAAAATCTTTAAGTTATTAAATAAATCTGATCTTTACCTTCAAACTGAAGCAGAAACATCAGAATTAATCCCAGCAGCAACATTTCATTTGATTTTTTCTGTTGCTGGACAATGTAAGAAGTTTCTCAGCTGCAGCCCCGAGGTTGATGTTTCCTGTTTGTGGTCGACTTAACAATAAAAAAAAACGTACACCTACAGCCAACACGCTTCATTTCATTTTCTTCTTAACGGATATCTAAATTTGTACATGTTGTGATACTCAAAGCAGCCGAGACTCGACTCATGGTGGTTTCAGTTGTTTCCAACTATCTGTTCATGCAGATGATTGTTGAAAACATGTTCCAAAGAATGTTATTTTTTATTTCATCATTTATTCAGTACATGAATAAGTCTCTTACTGTAAACTGAAAATTCAACAGGTAAAAATATGTGATGGAGGAAGAAAGAGAATAAAAAGGAAAGAGTCACAGAAAAATCCAAAAAGATAAATAAACCACGAGTTGGAAATCTGTGTTTCACCATGAAGCATCATGTTTAAGGTGGGGAGGGGGGGGGGCAGCTCAGAGAAGACAAGAACCAACACAAAAAGTCTCTAAGTACTATGATATTATATATGTAGGTCTGTGTGCTCACATTTGTGTGGTTGGGTTAGGGGGGTATATGTGTGTGTGTTCTTGTTTTTCTGACCTCCTGAGGACCAGTTTCCTGACTTTTACTATCTTTCTGGGGTCCGAGGGTTCTTGTGGGGACCGAAGCCTGGTCCCCATAAGGGGGACTCCCCTTTTTAGGGTTAGGGGTTAGGTTTATAGGTATGGTGTGAATAGAGTTTTAGTTAGTCTTAGGGTTAGTTATAGATCAGTAATGGTTAAGGTTAGTAAAAGGGTTTGGGTTAGGTATAAATCTAGTTACTAAAATCAATGGAAGTCAATGGACGGTCCCCATAAGGATAACAAAAGCGCATGAGGTCTGAGCATCAGGGAGTAAAGCAGCTCCAAGCAGACTGGTACCAAACATTATAGAATATCTTGTTACTGTTGCTGGAAAGTCAAAAATGGAACAAAACTAGAAAGTCAAAAAAAGGTTTTCACAAAACAGCAACTGGATTTCTTTTTTCATAAAAACATTTCATCTTTCATCCAAAAGGATTCTTCAGTTTTGGTCCTTGGAAGGTTCAAGTTTATAAGTTGTTGTTGGGCCAAAAATATTTGTGTGAAATGTATTTAAGAAACCAAAAAAGAAAGATCCAGATATACAGTATCATGACAAAGGAGGACTTGTTAGATCTGCACATCTCAAAACCAAGACTGGCATCACTGACCTGCAACCAAACTGTTGCAGATTAAGATGATTAATAAGTAACTATCTAAATGTGTTTCCCTTCATCTGTTATCACTGTTGGTGTTGTGTCTATATCTCTTTATGCTGTGTGACACAGTTTGGAGCTCCTCGAGAACAACCAGGGCGGATGTTCCTCATGGTTTTTGTTGTTACAGTGTTTTACCACAAGAGGGAGCAGTTACTCTTTCAAACCAGCGTCTCCATCCCAGAAAACAACGTGTCATTCAACAACAAAAAACCCTCTGTTTACATTTTACTTTCTAAATGTTTGGTGGAAATGTTTCAGTTCAAATCTGGCTTCAATTTTAAAGTGGACCAAGAACAATCAGGAAATTTCAATCTTAAAATAAATGCTTCTATGATTTCTTTAAAATCAGAAACATCAATCTTTTCTCAGCACCTGGTCACTGCAGGTCGCTCCCAAAGGTTCTCTGAATAATGAAGCGTATATGAACATCTTCTCCACATCTGGATTTCATTAACAGTTAGCTCCAGTCCTAGAGGGCCGCTGCTGGTTTGGTTGAGCAGGTTATTAACAGGTTAATGCAGAACTTGCTGATCTGATGAGGAGGTAATTAAATCATTTCCTTCAGGTGTGTTGGAGCTGAAAAACATCTAAACATGCAGGATATTAGTCCTCTGAGTTCTGGAGTTTGACACCCGGGATGTAGAAGATCGAGTCTGACAAAATACTGACTGCTGCATCCGTCACCGTGACAACAGCAGTCAGGGTGAACTTACTGTTACTCAGTCTGTGTGACGTTTCCACTCTGAAGCTCCAGTTGTTTCATCTGTGACGTGGAGACAGTTAAACACAGAGTGTGAGTGAGTTTCAACAAGAACAACCTCGTCTCTGATTCTGACAGAAAGAAGTTCCTCCGGATTCCTGAGAGATGAAACCAACATCCACCAACTGGAATCACCGTGAAGTGACTCACTCTGTGGGATTTATTATTTATTTCAGCTGTTAAAACACATTCATACATGTTTCCTTTAATTAAATCATTTCCTGTTTCTTTCATCTTTGTTTTTGTCTTGATGGAATTAAAGAATCTGTTCAACATTTTTTCCCACAAATGTTCATTTTTATTTGGGAATCAAAGTTTCAGTTTTTTCTAAAGATTTTAGAAAGTTATTTAAAACCTTCAACTTTTAAAATAGAACTGATCTTTAACTTCAAACGGAAGTAGAAACATCAGAATTAATCTCAGCAGCAACATTTTATCTGATTCTTTAAGTCGCTGGACGATGTGAGAATTTTCTCTGTCAAAGATTTTCAGATTATCTTTTTTTCATACTGAATTAAAAGAAATCAGCTGTTTCAT
This sequence comes from Pachypanchax playfairii, assembly GCA_006937955.1. Classification (NCBI taxonomy): domain Eukaryota; kingdom Metazoa; phylum Chordata; class Actinopteri; order Cyprinodontiformes; family Aplocheilidae; genus Pachypanchax; species Pachypanchax playfairii. The sequence continues at coordinate 880,750 of SSNP01000161.1, forward strand.
TAAAATATTTAAACATAGAAACTCCAGTGTGATGAACTCAACAGGTAAAAGTTCTGATGTGAAGTTTAACTTCCGGCTCTGTGACTCGATTCAGTTGTAAATAAACTTTAAAGTGTTTCATTATTTCTGGTCCGTTTGACTGATTCAGATTAACTTGATTCATTTATGACGTGATTTTCTGTTTGTGAATAAAATCGTTTTATTACACTCTGATAAATTCTCAGTCTGTCTTCCAGCAGCTGGAGTTCAGCAGCACAGATGTTTCTGTACAATTCTAAACTGTCAGATTAAACTTTTCTTCCATCAGGAGGTGAAACTCACTCCTGTTGAAAACACCAACAGGGTTCTGCTGAGGTTCGGCCTGCAGTTCTTTAGAGAGCCATTGTTCCTCCCAGTGTTCTCCGCAGTGGACCGCCGGTGTTTCCCTCCGCCGACCGAGTCAGAGGGCGTCAACACCGAGTCCAGTGTGGCGCTCCGAACAGAGGAGGAAGGCTTCGGCGGTTTTTAACGTCTTTGTGTCCAAAAACCGAACAGAACCCCGGTAGACGGCAGGCGGGGACGCCCGGCTGCCGCAGCACCGAGCGGCGGGGGATGGTGGAACCGGAGGAGACGTTCGGTCATCAGGAGAGAGTGAAGGGGAGGAAAGAAAACTTGTAGCAACAGATTAACAAGGAGGGAGCAGAAACAGGGCGTGAACTGTGGAGAGAGACGGAACCAGGTCTGGATTCCTGACAGGTTCTGTCAGGACGCAGATCAAACCGATCAGGAGAATCCGGAGCACAGACCGGTAAGAGGAAGGAGGCAGACATGTCCGCCGGGAATCTTTGTTCACACCTCAGCTCAGCAGCTGCGGAAACGCCGCAGATCAGCGCAGAAAACTGCTACGAGCTTCTGACAAAAGCGAAGCGCGACGGCGCGGCGGGCGACATGGAGCGAACCCTCCGCTACATGAGCGACCACTACCTGGAGGTGCTGCGGACCCCCACCCTGTACGGCCGCCTCACAGCGGGGGAGAGGGAGCTCATCCTGGCCCGCAGGATGGAGGGGAGGAAGATGCTGGCGGTGGCTGAGACCAGCGAGGTGTTGGAGCGCGCGGGGAGCCGCGACAGCAGCCGGCCGCAGAGCCCGCAGCTGGACGCCCACCAGCGGCGGGTGTTCTGCCTCCACCCGGACACGCAGCGCTGGGAGGTGCTGACCGTCCTGCCGGAGGAGGTCCCGGCTAAAGGCTCCGGGATGTGCACCATGTACAACTACCTGTTTGTGGCGGGCGGGATGAGGACGCACGGGGACGGCCGGTCCAAAGCGTCGGACCGGGTGTTCTGCTACAACCCGCTGACCGGCCTCTGGAGCCAGATCCGCCCAATGACGCAGCCGCGCTGCCAGCTGCGGCTCGTTTCCATGGACGGATACCTGTACGCCATCGGGGGGGAGTGTCTGTTCACCGTGGAGCGCTACGACCCGCGCGCGGACAGGTGGAGTCACGTGGCTCCGCTGCCCAAGGGCTCGTTTGCCGTGGCGCACGAGGCGACGTCCTGCGGAGGGGAACTGTTCGTGTCCGGTGGTTCGCTCTTCTACCGGCTGCTGCGCTACGACTCCCGCAGGGACGAGTGGGAGGAGTGTCCGTGCACCGAGAGCCGGCGGCGCTCCACCGACATGGTGGCGCACCGCTGCCTGGTCTACCGCTTTGACGTAGACCGGGAGCGCGCGGCGGTGAGCGTGTACAGGTACAACACCGTGGTGAAGGTGTGGCTCGGAGGAGCGTCCTTCCCGCTGGAGAACCCGCAGCCGTTCCGCTGCACGGTGCTGGGAGACCGCATCTACTGCGTCAACCGGAGCCAAGCGCTGCAGTTCGAGGTCCATGAGGAGCGCGAGGGATTCGTGCCGGAGGTCCTTTCATCCCCTGCTGAGGCCAGAGGAACCCTGGTGCCTTTTGTCCTCAATCTGAGCCGGGACAATGATCAGAACCGGGACGCTCTCAAGTCCGGTGCCTTTTAAAACCCAGCAGAGGGAGGACTCACCCAAGAACCCAGATTCTTCTCTTCGGTTCTGACTCGTTTAGTGAAACCGAACTGATTCATCCTGAAAGAAAATAAAAGTATCCAGATTCACCAGGATAATCTCAGTTCTGGAGCAGGAAAGGGTCAAAGGTCAAAGAGCAGAAGTTCAACAGGTCAGAGGTCAGATTCAGGCCTTGAGGGTCAGAAACCTGAGCAGGTTGTTTGGAAAGTCGCAGCTTCTTCACTGTTGCAGAGAGTGATGTCACACATTCATCATCATCTTCACATTTTACCTGCAGACAGACAGGTTCTACCTTCTACCTGTTCAAACATCTGATCGTTTTGTGAGATCATGTTTGATGATTCAGAGACTGAAGCTACATTATTACTGCAGAAACAACCAGCAGATCTGGGATCTGCTGACGGATCATTGTTCATTGTTAAGACCTGCAGTTCCTCATAAATAAGCAGAGTCAGCCTGTGAGCAGCCCCGATGCATCATGGGAGATTCTCTGGAATATTTCCATCCAATCAAGCAGCTGGAGACTCTGTTTCTTCAGCTGGTCTCAGATAATAAACTCTCAACTTTCACTGAACCTCCTCAGATCTGAATTAATGTTCCAGAAAAAAAAAACTTCTTTTTAAACAATTAGTCAAACAAGAATTAAAAAATCACATAAATGAAACATGAAAATTAAAATGTATTTAAAGTTTTCTTGAAGAAAATCATTTCTAAGAGGAACAGATTATTATAAAGGTGCCTGTTCAGTCCTTCCTTTACACAGTTTAAACAAACATTCCCATTTACCTGCCCAGGTGTTGAGTGGCTCCGCCCCCACAACTTTAAAGCGTATAAATTATCCTAAGAAACACAGTGTTTGAGTATATAAAATTTTTAAATAAAACCTTTTTGATGTGTAACTTCACTGTGTTGCTCTTTGATCTCCATCTCTCCTTGTTTCCTTCGATCTGTGGGCAGCTTGAGCTTTACAAACCTGAAAACAACCACCAAGCAGAGACGCCGGCGTGTGCAGCAGAGTTTGAGTCTGACGCCGGCGTGTGCAGCAGAGTTTGAGTCTGACGCCGGCGTGTGCAGCAGAGTTTGAGTCTGACGCCGGCGTGTGCAGCAGAGTTTGAGTCTGACGCCAGAGGAAGCGGCAGTTATTGTTCATGTAACAGAGCTGCAGTGTGTCGTTCACAGAGACTCATTCATGTTTCCTCTGTAGTGACACAGTGCAGCCTGCGTCGGTGAGGTCACTCTGCAGGCCGAGCTCCACATGTGACCGGAATATTAATGTGTTCGAAGCTGCATCATCCAAAGATCCTCAGATAATAATCTGATCATGTTCTCAGCTCACAGAGACGTAAAATAACTCAAATGTTATGAGAACGAGACACAGAAACTCAACAATCTAATAAAAAGCTCTGCTGATTCAGTTTCAGCTGCAGCAAACAGCAAAAACCTGTGAAACTGCTGGTTCGGCTGGACTGTGATTTATATTCTGACTTAACTTTCAAAAATGTACTTGCATTTTAAAAAGTCTGATTTTCTCTTGTTGATAAACAATTCTGTTCAATTTGTTTATTCTAATGGTGCGACTGTTAAAACTGACAAATCCTGTTCCAGTTCTGGCTTTCAGTCGGAGTCACTTCTATCTCAGAGCTGAGAACAGTGTTGTTGTCAAAGGATTTCTGATGTTTCAGAGCCAACTCATCCTTTTAACATGCAGACAGATGTTATATTTGCTTGAACTTTTAGAACTTTTTAGAACTAAAAAAAATCAACTTCAAGGAATGAACTGATGTTAAATCATGGAGTTCCTCTGGGTTCTGTGTTTATCCTGAAATCTTTACAGTCAAAGATTTTCAATGATGCGTCTCAGTTACGGCTGATGAAACCAGTCAGTTTTTTACAGACATGTAGAAGACATGAGGTGCCAAGAATCTGCTAAAAACAATGTAGTCATGGAAAACCAGATTAACAAATCCAGTTCTGTTACATCTGATTAATAAATCCAGTTCTGTTACACCAGATTAACAAATCCAGTTCTGTTACACCAGATTAACAAATCCAGTTCTGTTACACCAGATTAATATATCTAGGTCTGTCACACCAGATTAACAAATCCAGGTCTGTCACACCAGATTAACAAATCCAGTTCTGTTACACCAGATTAATATATCCAGGTCTGTCACACCAGATTAACAAATCCAGTTCTGTTACACCAGATTAATAAATCCAGTTCTGTTACACCTGATTAATAAATCCAGTTCTGTTACACCTGATTAATAAATCCAGTTCTGTTACACCTGATTAATAAATCCAGTTCTGTTACACCTGATTAATAAATCCAGTTCTGTTACACCAGATTAATAAATCCAGGCTGTACACTTCACATCGAGGTTCACATGGTTGTCTTTTCCATCAGATGCAGCAGCGCCCCCTGCTGAACAGAGAACAGTATGTTTAAAAAAAGTCTACAAATTGTTGATAATCTGCAAATACATCTGGAGTTTTAAGAACTGTTATTTGACAATGATCAAAGTACCTTTAAAATATTCTTCTAATCTTTTCTGCATCATGTAGTTAAGAAACAACTATTAATCTAACATGGATTTATTTTATATGCTAATAATCTAGTTATTTAACATTCTGCTTCTGTATTTACAGGGAAGTTCAAAACAATCAATAACTTCAAGAGGAAGTAATTTGCAAAACAGTGCAGACCTTTAAGTAGAGTGTTTCCTTCTTCTTCTTCTTCTTGTTTGGGTTGTTGATGTTTAAATCCAAGAGTTTGTCCGTCTAACTTTCTCCAAAACCTCCCAAACAGCAGTTTGTTGTTGTTTGTTGTGGTTCCCCACTGCATCCTGCAGCTTAGAAGAATTCCTAACTTCCTGTGATCGACCACAAGGGGCTGATGGAGTGAGACCCCTTCAATGGATAGAGGATCTTTGTTACTGCTGCCATCAAGTGTTGAGAAAAAAAAAGATCCACAAAAGGAAAGAATTCACAAACAATCTTTTATTAGAGAAAATATGTTTTTAATCGTTGAAATTCACATAAAATACATCCATCCATTTTCTAAACCTGCTTTTTCCTGTTCAGGTCGCAGGGAGCAGATGCCTGTCTGCAGCTGTCACGGAATATAAAATACATATTTGAGATATTATTTAAAAATATAGTTAGAATATAGTTAGAAACTAACTTTTAAACTTTACTATTTTAAATTGTAATTTTAATTTTTTCAAATGTTAAAAGTTAAAAATTCAATCAATCCATCTTAGAATCATCAAAAAATGTCACATGCATATTTTTATTCTGTGGCAGGAAACATAGGTTACTAGTGAAATCACACACACACACACACACACACGTGTACACTGATATGCAAATCTGGACTCTAGACGGGTTCAGGGCATTTCAACATGTGAAAGATCGACCTTCCAACTCTCAGATTTAGAGACGGAGACTCTTCGCACTGAGCCACAGCCGCCCTCATGCCGCCATGAAACTAGGATCTACTTGCAGCATGATAACAGTGTATCTACATCAGGAATGTGAAGGTCAATAAGTTCAACTGAATGTCCAAATTCTTCAGTTCAACATGCAAAATAAAACAAAAATCAGATTTTCATCTAGGTCATTTTTGAGCTGATTTAAAAACCCACTCCGATCATATTTTGAACAATTTTAAAACGTTCTCAGTGGTCATTAAATTACAGCTAAAGCATTTTTATCCCTAATCACCAAACCTGTGCTGTTTTCTATGAAATAGTTTCTCCATAGGAGCAGTAGCTCATTAGCAATTCGCCTCTGTGTGGGCGGAACCGTTGGAGGATAACCCCGCCCCTATCTCCGTTGCTAAGAGATTTCTGTTTATGCTAGCACTATAAGCAACCCAATCCATTTCATACATCACAAAAACATTCTTTTTCAAACAGCATTTTCAAACTGCTAATGAGTCGTTGCGATTTAAAAGCAGAAATTCTAAAAAATGCAACTTTGAGCTTCATTTTCTCAAGATACATCCTCTATTATAAGAAAAATGCCACAAAAACATGTTAACAACACAAAAAACACAATTTTCATTTGAGCGAGTCTTTAAAGAAAAGCTAGACAAGCATCTGAGAACAAGAGAGAGACAAGCAGCTTCCTGTTTCAGGCAGCAGACTGGATATTTAACATGCTGATATCATTTAGTTTTAGGAAAACCAGGTCAACCTTCAGATGTTTTGGATTATTAGGAATGATCTGTAAGAGATTAGTCCTTTTTTTTTTTAATTTGATGTTTTATTGTTCTGTTGTTGATGTTCAACCAACTTTCTGAATGACTTGAACAATGAAGATCTTTATACAGCTACACGGTAGAATGATCTCTATGATCTAATCAGCCAAACAGCCATATGCTGTATTCAGACACCTTTTATCAAAACACAGCCATAAAAGAACAGAATTATTAACTCAGCATAATCATTTACAAGGTGCAGCATGTTAGTTTTCTCTTTCCGTTTAATCCTAATCAGGTTTGGACCTCAAGGCCCCACAGGCCAGGAGTTCAGTTCCACAGACCAGCATCCTTACATTGTGAAAGACTGTCCAGATTCACTGGACGCGTCCATCGAGCGGCGGATTGTGGACATGTAGGTGTCAGATGTCACCCTGGAGAAGCGCCGTGGGGTGATGTACCTCTTACCCATACACCACAGATCCTGGAAGATCTTCCTGAAGTGGTTCCTGAACTTCACCCCAATGAATGCATAGAGCACCGGGTTGAGGCAGCAGTGCAGGTAGGCGATGGTCTGCATCACCGTCAACGCCGTCTGCAGGGAGTCCACGTCCACACATTCAGTAGGATCAAACATCTTGACTGTGTCATATAACAGTGTGACGTTGTACGGCAGGTGGCAGGCGATGAACACCAGAACTACAACCAGCACCACCTTCACTGCTTTGTGTCGCTGGAAGTTTTTGGCTTTCATCAGTGTGACGATGACGGCGGTGTAGCAGAAGATCATGATGAGTAGCGGCAGGAAGAAGCCAACAGCCAACTGGATGCTGGGAACAGCCACCTTAAATATCCTGGCTGTTTCACTGTCTGCAAATCGAAACTCACAGACGTATTCTGAAGCTGCTGAAGTCTGGTTCTCTTCATGTGACCAGACGTTCTCTGAAGCTTCTGAAGTCTGGTTCTCTTGAGGGATCATGAAGACTTCACTATGTGATGGTTCGTACCACTGGTAGAAGATGAAGGTGGGGACGGACAGCAGCAAGGCAAAGACCCAGACAGAGACACAGATGAGGCGGCTGTAGGACAGCGAGCGCAACTTGAAGCTTCGGCGAGCCTGGACGATGGCGATGTATCGATCGGTGCTGATGCAGGCGAGCATCAACATGCCGCTGTACATGTTCACGCTGTAGGAGCCGCGCAGCAGCTTACAGGCCACCGGTCCCATCGGCCATGAATACAACTCGTTATAGACGATGAAGGGCAGAGCCAGAACAAACAGCAGGTCGGCGATGGCGACATTGAGCAGGTAAACATCGGTCATGGACTTGGTTCTCTTGTAAAGTGCATAAGTGACAATTACCAGGCTGTTTCCCACAAAGCCCAGGATGCAGATGACAGAGTGAATATAAGGGCCAATCACTTTGCTCACACTGTTGTTGTTAGTGAAAGGACAAAGTCCAACCAGATCGTTAGGGTCGTAACTGTCTGGGTTGTAACCATCACTATATTCATACAGTGATTCATTCAGCATTCCCTCCAGGAAATCAGCCATTTTGATTCTGTAAGAAACAGCAGAGAGAACATCAACAGTGTTCTGACGCCTCTCAGATTCATATAAAAACATTTTTGTTAAGGAAGATGAACGAAATGCTTTGCAGTTACTAGGGATGCACTGATACCGATACTGGTATAAGGGCCGATACTATTCTAATGTCATCGTATAGGTTAGTTAAAGAGGTCATTTCATACAAATTTCAAGACTTTGTGGTTATTTCTTAAGTATTAACCAGTAATATGAAACATTTTATATCTAAAAAATGTCAGGAAACACTGATTAAAAGACCTTTCAATCTCTCTGCTTCAAAATTCAGCTGGTTCTGTCAGGCTTTGGGCTGGAACTCATTAATATTCATTATTCTAATTTGCTGGACTCTGATTGGCTAACAAACTAGCCTATGAGAGCAAGGTATACTGTTTCCTTCCCCACTGCGCATGGCAACAGAACACATAGTCTCTTCCTGTTTGCTACGTCTTATGCTAACAGCTTTTAGCCAGCAACATGCTAGGCGTGGTTTCAACTGCAGGAGCTGATGAATACTAACGAACAAAGGAGTTGTGATGAAACAGATACAGGCCGTTAGAACTCAGGAGAACTCGGGTTTTATCACAACCTGCTTAGTTTGTGAGATTAAAACTGAAAGAGAAGTTGTTGACCTGTTTTCACCCACTATGAAGGTAAGAACACCTGTGGAGCTAAAATATTCAACAGAAACCTCAGAAAAACTGTTTTTAAAGGAAGGGACTCTTAACAAACTAAAACTGAAGGAGAAGGTCATAGTGCGTTTTTATCAGAACTTTTAATTTGAAAGGACTGAGCCAGAAACACCTCACATTTCATGGTTTTGTAGTTAAAATAATGGTCCACATAATGGTCCTGCAATACCTCATTCCCAGATCTCAAATAGTTATGATAGTCAGGGTATAAGAGCACCATACACAACCAACAAAAATAAATAAATAAATAACACAACTATCTCAGGCCAAAATGCCAGTTTTGTTCCTTCAGTCTGTGCGGAAGAAATTCAGGTAACCTCCCGTCATCTGTACAACATGTCACAATGACCTAACATTTTATGCCCAGACTGGATTCACAGCTCATAGCTTATCAGTCTCTCCAGGGTATTCAGAGTTCTGATGACGACTAGAAATCTCTTTGTATCAACACTACAAAGAAGCTCTGATCGGCCTTCAGTGCCAGAGCCTCATTCTTATGCCTTAGCATTTGACTGAATGCTCTCAATCATGCATGATTTTATAACAAACCTCTTTTTTATAAAATTCACTCGCCTGATTAATTTGTATCAATATTTACCATAACATCTGTTAGTCTGTTTTTTGTTTAGTTTTTTCTTTTTAACCCAGTTGTCACTGCATCAGGATTTCCCTGGTAAATGATGAATAATGCTGCACAAACAAGGACCCATACAGCTGGTTCTATCATAAAATCTAAACAGCCCACAGGGATCCCAAAATGCTCTTCACAGTTTTAGTATTTATTATCTTTCTCTTCTGGGATTCCTCAAGGCATAATGCTGGGTACCCTCTCCTTTTGTATTACACACAACCTGTGGCGTCTCTGCATGAAGGGCCGGTATTTAAATAATTTTTAAAATCAGATTAGCTAGGATGCTAACTTCCTCAACAGAATTCAAAATAAACATTTTTTTATTAGAACTGGTCTGAAAACTGAGAAGACATCAAATAAAAGTGTTCAAATGGTCCCAGAATTATTACCTCATTTTTTGTTCAGTATAAATTGAAAAAGCAGATTATAAAGAGCGTGATTCAGTAAGTTATTAAACAAAGTGAGTGCAGAACTGTCACTATTACTTCCTGTGATAACTTCCTCTACTTTTGGAACAAAAAGAATGTCACGTCGCGTGTTACCAAAGGAAGCAGCAACCTGCTGTTTTAAAAGTGACAATAGATAATAAATGTGTCCAACCAGGTGTAACAACTGCTGCAGGAATGTTTCATATGATGATAAAAACTATCCAAAAAGGATATTTGTTTTTCTCTTTGACTTTTTCTCAGTTTCATTGAGTCTGATTAAAGAACAATAAAAACTTTGACACTGAATATTTAAATGAAGTGAAATAAATTCAGTAGTTTGACTAACTGGTTCTGCTGGTAAAGAAAGTGGAGGCTTCACATGAGAATGTCCCAGTTGTGGTCTGTCAGGGGGCTGAAGGTGTGATGTAAATTAGCTCAAAGTCTGAGAGGAAGTTTGCAGAAAAGAGGGCAGCTGAGTTGAGAAGAAGTGACCCAGTTCATCTGCGGTTTCTTTCCCCACTTCAGTGCAAATCAACCCCGTAATTACAAAACTGAAAACTCAAATCACAGAATTTAACATAAAAGGAGAAACAGAAGAAGAACCTTTAAAAAGAACTGATATTCACAAAGAGAAAAAGTGTTTTTCAGTCTCTCAGCTTATATGTTTATAATATTGTTGTATTTTTGGTTCAACTAGTTTTATTTTAGAATTTTTACCCTCATCTGGTTTTAAAAGTTCTTCTGTTTGTACCTGATAACCAGTTTTATTTTTTGCAGATGAAGAACGTCAGATCAACCTCATCAGGTTTCTCCTCACATGAAGAACTGATCCTGAACACAGACCTGCAGCATCAGTCACAGGTTTCTCAGGTGAAACCAAAAAATATATAAACAGTACAGACCAAAAGTTTGGACACACCTTCTCATCATATTTTATTTACATATTTATTCTGTAGATTTATTATGTTAAATCAGGTCATTTGCATTCTTTTGTCTTTTTGTTTAACTGCATTATGAACCTTCAGGAAGAGGCTCATGCTCACACTCAATAGTTTCAACAGATTTTTGAGCCATTTTTATTCAAACTGAAGCAAACGCAGGTGGAGGTGATAAACTGGAATCACCTGTACTCACGTATATATAGACATCAAAGATCAGCTGACTGAGGAAGTTCTCAGACTACATGAAGTAATTAAATACATAAACAGGTGAACAAACACCTGATCAGGTGACACAGCAATTTAAAAAATACACCTGCAAAGGTCTTTTTGACCTCTGACCTTCATCTTGCAGATCAGTAGCAGGTATTTACAGCTGATTTGTTGTTTATGTGTATGAGGGTTTGTGGAAAATGACATTTAACGTACATGAAGTTTGAATAAAAAGCGTCTGATGTGGCCGTCGAGCAGAAGTTGAGAGCAGGAACATAAAACCACAATCAAACACCAGCTCAGGAAACCGTGACAGGAAATCTGTTTTTAAGCTTTTAGTAGATAAAAACTGAAGTTTTTCCTTGAGGGTCGTTAACAGTGACGTGTGACGTGAAACTACTTGAAGCTGAACGTCTCATCGTGTCTCCAATCAGCTGCCGAGCTCAGAAGAATCAACAGCTTTGTGTTTTTTAACTGTGTAGAAAAGATCAGAATAGGTTTTTAATTTTGACTCCCGGAAGCTGAATATACTCATTTACTTTAATTTGGTAAAAGTCTCTTATTTTGATAGAATCCATCCCTGAGATACAGTGGGGCAAAAAAGTATTTAGTCAGCCACCAACTGTGTAAGTTCTACCACTTAAAAAGATCAGAGAGGCCTGTAATTTTCATCATAGGTATACCTCAACTATGAGAGACAAAATGAGGAAAAAAAATCCAGAAAATCACATTGTCTGATTTTTAAAGAATTTATTTGCAAATTATGGTGGAAAATAAGTATTTGGTCACCTCCTCGGTCCTCCACTCTTACCTGTATTAATGGCACCTGTGTGAACTCGTTATCAGTATAAAAGACACCTGTCCACAACCTCAAACAGTCACGCTCCAAACTCCACTATGGCCAAGACCAAAGAGCTGTCAAAGGACACCAGAAACAAAATTGTAGACCTTCACCAGGCTTGGAAGACTGAATCTGCAATAGGTAAGATTAGAAAAATCTCACGGTCAAAATGATCACAAGAACGGTGAGCAAAAATCCCAGAACCACACGGAGGGACCTAGTGAATGACCTGCAGAGAGCTGGGACCAAAGTAACAAAGGCTACCATCAGTAACACACTACGCCGCCAGGGACTCAAATCCTGCAGTGCCAGACGTGTCCCCCTGCTGAAGCCAGGACACGTCCAGGCCTGTCTGCGGTTTGCTAGAGAGCATTTGGATGATCCAGAAGAGGATTGGGAGAACATCATATGGTCAGATGAAACCAAAATAGAACTTTTTGGTAGAAACTCAACTTGTCGTGTTTGGAGGGGAAAGAATGCTGAGTTGGATCCAAAGAACACCATACCTACTGTAAAGCATGGGGGTGGAAACATCATGCTTTGGGGCTGTTTTTCTGCAAGGGGACCAGGACGACTGATCCGTGTAAAGGAAAGAATGAATGGGGCCATGTATCGTAAGATTTTGAGTGAAAACCTCCTTCCATCAGCAAGGGCATTGAAAATGAGACGTGGCTGGGTCTTTCAGCATGACAATGATCCCAAACACACCGCCCGGGCAACGAAGGAGTGGCTTCGTAAGAAGCATTTCAAGGTCCTGGAGTGGCCTAGCCAGTCTCCAGATCTCAACCCCATAGAAAATCTCTGGAGGGAGTTGAAAGTCCGTGTTGCCCAGCGTCAGCCCCAAAACATCACTGCTCTAGAGGAGATCTGCATGGAGGAATGGGCCAAAATACCAGCAACAGTGTGTGAAAACCTTGTGAAGACTTACAGAAAACGTTTGACCTCTGTCATTGCCAACAAAGGCTATATAACAAAGTATTGAGATTAACTTTTGTTATTGACCAAATACTTATTTTCCACCATAATTTGCAAATAAATTCTTTAAAAATCAGACAATGTGATTTTCTGGATTTTTTTTCCCTCATTTTGTCTCTCATAGCTGAGGTATACCTATGATGAAAATTACAGGCCTCTCTGATCTTTTTAAGTGGGAGAACTTACACAATTGGTGGCTGACTAAATACTTTTTTGCCCCACTGTACATTTTAATGTGAAAAACAAATATTTAGTTGAATGAATTGTCACTTTTTCTACAACAGTTTCAGGTTCAGACACAGTTATGTGATGTTTGTTTGTTTGTTTGTTTGTTTGTTTGTTTGTTTGTTTGTTTGTTTG
>SSNP01000161.1:893645-910633 GCA_006937955.1 Pachypanchax playfairii
CCAAAGAGCTGTCAAAGGACACCAGAAACAAAATTGTAGACCTTCACCAGGCTTGGAAGACTGAATCTGCAATAGGTAAGCAGCTTGGTGTGAAGAAATCAACTGTGGGAGCAATTATTAGAAAATGGAAGACATACAAGACCACTGATAATCTCCCTCGATCTGGGGCTCCACGCAAGATCTCACCCCGTGGGGTCAAAATGATCACAAGAACGGTGAGCAAAAATCCCAGAACCACACGGAGGGACCTAGTGAATGACCTGCAGAGAGCTGGGACCAAAGTAACAAAGGCTACCATCAGTAACACACTACGCCGCCAGGGACTCAAATCCTGCAGTGCCAGACGTGTCCCCCTGCTGAAGCCAGGACACGTCCAGGCCTGTCTGCGGTTTGCTAGAGAGCATTTGGATGATCCAGAAGAGGATTGGGAGAACATCATATGGTCAGATGAAACCAAAATAGAACTTTTTGGTAGAAACTCAACTTGTCGTGTTTGGAGGGGAAAGAATGCTGAGTTGGATCCAAAGAACACCATACCTACTGTAAAGCATGGGGGTGGAAACATCATGCTTTGGGGCTGTTTTTCTGCAAGGGGACCAGGACGACTGATCCGTGTAAAGGAAAGAATGAATGGGGCCATGTATCGTAAGATTTTGAGTGAAAACCTCCTTCCATCAGCAAGGGCATTGAAAATGAGACGTGGCTGGGTCTTTCAGCATGACAATGATCCCAAACACACCGCCCGGGCAACGAAGGAGTGGCTTCGTAAGAAGCATTTCAAGGTCCTGGAGTGGCCTAGCCAGTCTCCAGATCTCAACCCCATAGAAAATCTCTGGAGGGAGTTGAAAGTCCGTGTTGCCCAGCGTCAGCCCCAAAACATCACTGCTCTAGAGGAGATCTGCATGGAGGAATGGGCCAAAATACCAGCAACAGTGTGTGAAAACCTTGTGAAGACTTACAGAAAACGTTTGACCTCTGTCATTGCCAACAAAGGCTATATAACAAAGTATTGAGATTAACTTTTGTTATTGACCAAATACTTATTTTCCACCATAATTTGCAAATAAATTCTTTAAAAATCAGACAATGTGATTTTCTGGATTTTTTTTCCCTCATTTTGTCTCTCATAGCTGAGGTATACCTATGATGAAAATTACAGGCCTCTCTGATCTTTTTAAGTGGGAGAACTTACACAATTGGTGGCTGACTAAATACTTTTTTGCCCCACTGTACATTTTAATGTGAAAAACAAATATTTAGTTGAATGAATTGTCACTTTTTCTACAACAGTTTCAGGTTCAGACACAGTTATGTGATGTTTGTTTGTTTGTTTGTTTGTTTGTTTGTTTGTTTGTTTGTTTGTTTGTTTGTTTGTTTGTTTGTTTGATTTCCAGCGTTGCTTTTACAGCTAAACATTTCCATTTTTGTTCCATCGAGATGATGATAAGTCATTTTTTATATGTAATTTAACAAGTTTTACTCTTTTAAAAATAATTGTTAGAGTTAGAAAAACAATACAAGTGAAAGAAAAAGAGTTTTTCCTGTTAAACTCGCTGCAGGTTCAACATGATCGAGACCAGATGATAATCTGCTTTACTGTCATCTGCATCACATGAAACAGATGTTACAGGTTCTGTGATATCAGATTTCACAACAGCTGAGCTGTGAAGCTACATATTTACATCATGAGATTAAAATTTCACCTTTTAAATTTGATTTAAAAACTTTTCTGACAGAAATCTGAGCCATTAAAACACAAATTCAGATTTTAGCAGCTTGTTTTTCATGTTAATCTGCTTTAATCTGGAGCTCCAGATCAGTGAAATAATTTGACCTTTTGTCCCGTCGCTTTATCTTTTTGTGGGTCGATGCAGAAGCTGTCATCATCCCTGATAAAATCTGAGGTTTAGTGTGAATGTGTTTGAAGGAAAACCTCATCAAGATAAAGAGCTAAACGTGACAGACTGTAGGAAGTTTGTTACATCATCTCTTATTGTTTCAGTTTTCTGTCAAATAATGAGTAAATCAACAGAATATGGACCAAACTGCAGAAAACATCAATATTTCTGTTTCTAAAACCAACATGAAGATGCAGATTTTAAAGGTTGAGATTTAAAAATAAAAGAAATTATAAGAAAAAGAACAAAAATGAAGAATTTCAGTAAAATAAAAGCAGATTCTGGACTCACAGTTTGCAGGTTTTTCTTTCAGCTGCTGGTTGTGTGATGAAGACGAGGATCTGCTGCTGCTGCTGCTCCACATCAGTCTCACAGTGAAACGCTGCTGATAAAAGGGAAATATGTCAGTGTGGTTCTGAAACCTGTAGCTGAAGTCTTCCTCTTTCAGAAACTCACGCAGGTCTTTGAGCTGCAGTAGAACCGGGCCTGCAGATTCTTCTCAGTGTTTTCCATCAGATGCTTCTTCACTTACAGCTCTGCAGAAACTCGTCTGTTTATTTCACCCCAGAAAGAATGTGAACAGCTGTTTGACGTCCTGCTGTGAAGCTGCCAGATGTTTATCTTCTGACGCATAAATAAATAGATGTTTCTCTCCTGAAGAATCGCTGACACAAGATTTAAAATCACAAAGTGCAGGAACTCGTTAGCTTCAGTGTCTCTTTACTGAAGTCTGAATAATCTGGAACTTTTCTTTTTTATATTTTTTATTCCCGTTTTGTCTAATTACAGTCTGTCTGAACTTATTTCATTTTTAACATATTGCTGCATGTCTTTATTTCAGGGGATCTTGTTCAGTAACTTTGACTCATTTACTGACGTCAGAAGACTTTTACTTTGAAATCCCACGCTGTTTCAGTAAACCTTTATTTTTTTTCATATTCATTTAGTTCAGGAAACTTTTTTAAATGTTTTTTCATATTTATCTATTTTAGGGATTTTTTTTAAAGTATTTTTTACATTTTGCATGTATGAGGACTTTTACTTTATAAACTGTCATTTATTTTAGACTGATGTACTTTATGTATTTGTCATATTACATAGTTGTCTACTGAGAGTTGTCTAATGAGCTTCCCGGACGACAACACTGAGACGCCCTTAGATGATGTTACACTGTGTTTTTAGACAATTTCTGCTTTTACACTGAAAAGTCTCTTCCTGTTTGGACTCCTCTTCCTCAGAAACAAGCTATCAAGTTTTCTTTAATAAGGAACACAAACATTATCAATAACAACAAACAAACTTCCGTCAGCAGACAAACAAAAACCCATTTATTAGTTAATAAATCTGTACAGCCTTAAATATTCAGAGAAGAGGTGCATGATGGGAGCTTCAGGATACGTCCTCCATGTAGTCGGCTCCGTGACTCTGACTGGCCTGAGAGACGGTCAGGTCCTGAGTAGTTTCATCAAACTGCACAACAACAAACAAACAAATAAACAACAAATAAACAACAACTGAACAGAGATCAGATCTAAAGGTCGCCAGGCCTCGTCACCTTGTCGCTGTTTTCAGGACCTTCGATGGAAACTTCTTCGATCTCCTCACCGATACTCAGCTCGCCGTTAGAGAGGTCCGACCGATGACTAACAAACAAACAAACAAACAAACAAACAAACAAACAAACAAACAAACAAACAAACAAACAGGTGCAGTTAGAAACAGAAAACCAGAAGTTTATTAGTCATGTGAGATGAAGTGAATCCAGTTTTATGTTGAAGTTCTGAACGATCAGCCTGAAAACTTCAGGGTCACATGACAGGAAGTCAAGCAACTCTGAGGACGTTTAAACGCTGGTTTATCTGGATACATGAAACCTGATCTGATTCTGAAGGTTCTGACCCGCAGCAGCAGGTTTTATTTCCCCTGACATCAACCAGGTGTGGAATGAAGAGACACACTGAAGCAAACAGCAAACAGGAAGTAAACAAACGAGACTGTTAAAGACTCGAACCTGCCGTGTGAAATCAGATCCTGTCAGAATAAAACTCTTTAAATCAAAGCTCACGTCTCGAGTCTCACCTGTTAAAGTCATCGTCATATTCCACGTCCTCATCTGTGGGGACAAAGACAGGTTAGATTCTTCACACGGAGCTCAGAGAACAAATAGAACTGGACCTTCCTGGGACCGAAGAGACCATCAGAGACCAACAGAACCAAACCCATACAGTAAAACCTGGTCTTTAAAAGGTTCTGATGGAAGTTCTTTTAAAACTGATTCCCACCTAAATGCAGCGGTCCGGTTCTGTCGCTCGGAGCTTTGACATCTTTGTCTCTGGAGTTGGACGCTCCTGTAGGACAGAGACAGATCCGTGTCAAACACAGACGTCTTCATTTAGCATCTTGACTTCCTGTTCCTGTTTAGTTGGAACATTTTAAACATGTTTTTTACTTCCTGATCCATGTTCTGCAGCTCCGGTCACAAAAAACCGATCCAGTTAAACCACATTTAGAAACAGGTCTGTTAAACCAAACATACCGGTTCTGCTGTGGCTCGGCTCAGACGCACTGCTTCCTCCTGCTCCTGGTCTGTAGCTCTCAGATGAGAACCCAACTGGACCTCCTCTGGTTCCAGACGTCTCCATCTTCCTGTGAGACAGAACAAAGGTCTAAATCCAACAGAAAACACGTTCTGGATCCGACGCAGGATGAACGACACCAGAAACGATCCAGACTGGAAACCATCAAATCCAGAACTCTGTCCCAGATGTGGAGCAGTTTTTATTCCCATCGTGTCCCTTCTAGTTCTCAGACAGTGAATCACCTGACCTGAACAGACATGAGGAACGTGTGTCTCAAACACGACGTCCTCATGAGACGCCGCGTCCATTAAAGATGACATCACCACCCCGTCATTCTGTTCAGTTCAGACTCGTCATCCTTGTTCTTTCAAAGCCCTGCGTGTCATCACCTGACAGGATCCATGATCAGGTCTGACCTCACCTGTAGCTCACCTGAGTTCTGAGCCGTGATCCGAAACCGGATCGTCTCGCTCGAGATCCGAGTCACAAGCCAGGACAGAAAGACTGAGACCAGCGAGGAAGAGGAGGATGAAGAGGAAGAAGCAAAAGAGAAAGAAAGAACACGAAGAATCAGTAAACATAGAGAACATGATTCTGCTGCTCCCTCACCTGGTCTGGAACCAGGTTCTTTATAAAACCCCTTCACCTGGTCTGGAACCAGGTTCTTTATAAAACCCCTTCACCTGGTCTGGAACCAGGTTCTTTATAAAACCCCTTCACCTGGTCTGGAACCAGGTTCTTTATAAAACCCCCTCACCTGGTCTGGAACCAGGTTCTTTATAAAACCCCTTCACCTGGTCTGGAACCAGGTTCTTTATAAAACCCCTTCACCTGGTCGGGTTTAAGGACATGTTCAGATTTAAACTCGATGTCCCGCCATCTGCAGTGTTTCTGTGTTCTCTTGTCGTTACACGAGTTGCTCCGCTGGGTTCCCTCGTCTCATAAACACACTTTCTCTCCACACATTAAAGTTTCATGCAGCTGATGCTGAAATGTAATCGGACATGGTTCCAGTCCCTGAGGGACCAACATGCACGCTCGTTTTCCTCGTGTCAAACAGAGTTACTGCTGAGCAGCTCTGAGATCAGCCTCCAGAACTCATCACCCGTTCAGAAGAACAGCAAGAAAACAACCAGAACTTCAACTTGGAACCAAGTCACAGAACAAGCTGGGAAACACAAAACATGCAGGTCAGAGGGACACGAAACCATCGACATGCAGGTCAGAGGGACACGGAACCCTCGACATGCAGGTCAGAGGGACACGGAACCCTAAACATGCAGGTCAGAGGGACACGGAACCCTAAACATGCAGGTCAGAGGGACACGGAACCCTAAACATGCAGGTCAGAGGGACATGGAACCCTAAACATGCAGGTCAGAGGGACACGAAACCATCGACATGCAGGTCAGAGGGACACGGAACCCTAAACATGCAGGTCAGAGGGACATGGAACCTTAAACATGCAGGTCAGAGGGACACGAAACCATCGACATGCAGGTCAGAGGTACACGGAACCCTAAACATGCAGGTCAGAGGGACACGGAACCCTCGACATGCAGGTCAGAGGGACACGGAACCCTAAACATGCAGGTCAGAGGGACATGGAACCCTCGACATGCAGGTCAGAGGGACACGGAACCATCGACATGCAGGTCAGAGGGACACGGAACCATCGACATGCAGGTCAGAGGGACACGGAACCATCGACATGCAGGTCAGAGGGACATGGAACCCTAAACATGCAGGTCAGAGGGACACGGAACCCTAAACATGCAGGTCAGAGGGACACGGAACCCTAAACATGCAGGTCAGAGGGAAATGGAACCCTCGACATGCAGGTCAGAGGGACACGGAACCCTCGACATGCAGGTCAGAGGGACACGGAACCCTAAACATGCAGGTCAGAAGGACACGGAACCCTAAACATGCAGGTCAGAGGGACATGGAACCCTAAACATGCAGGTCAGAGGGACACGGAACCATAGACATGCAGGTCAGAGGGACACGGAACCCTAAACATGCAGGTCAGAGGGACACGGAACCCTAAACATGCAGGTCAGAGGGACACGGAACCCTCGACATGCAGGTCAGAGGGACATGGAACCCTCGACATGCAGGTCAGAGGGACACGGAACCCTAAACATGCAGGTCAGAGGGACACGGAACCATAAACATGCAGGTCAGAGGGACATGGAACCCTCGACATGCAGGTCAGAGGGACATGGAACCCTCGACATGCAGGTCAGAGGGACACGGAACCCTAAACATGCAGGTCAGAGGGACACGGAACCCTAAACATGCAGGTCAGAGGGACATGGAACCCTCGACATGCAGGTCAGAGGGACACGGAACCCTAAACATGCAGGTCAGAGGGACACGGAACCCTAAACATGCAGGTCAGAGGGACACGGAACCCTCGACATGCAGGTCAGAGGGACACGGAACCCTAAACATGCAGGTCAGAGGGACACGGAACCCTAAACATGCAGGTCAGAGGGACATGGAACCCTAAACATGCAGGTCAGAGGGACATGGAACCCTCGACATGCAGGTCAGAGGGACACGGAACCCTAAACATGCAGGTCAGAGGGACACGGAACCCTAAACATGCAGGACAGAGGGACACGGAACCCTAAACATGCAGGTCAGAGGGACACGGAACCCTCGACATGCAGGTCAGAGGGACACGGAACCCTCGACATGCAGGTCAGAGGGACACGGAACCCTAAACATGCAGGTCAGAGGGACACGGAACCCTAAACATGCAGGTCAGAGGGACATGGAACCCTAAACATGCAGGTCAGAGGGACACGAAACCATCGACATGCAGGTCAGAGGGACACGGAACCCTAAACATGCAGGTCAGAGGGACATGGAACCCTAAACATGCAGGGCAGAGGGACATGGAACCCTAAACATGCAGGTCAGAGGGACACGGAACCCTAAACATGCAGGTCAGAGGGACACGGAACCCTAAACATGCAGGTCAGAGGGACACGGAACCCTCGACATGCAGGTCAGAGGGACATGGAACCCTCGACATGCAGGTCAGAGGGACACGGAACCCTAAACATGCAGGTCAGAGGGACATGGAACCCTAAACATGCAGGTCAGAGGGACATGGAACCCTAAACATGCAGGTCAGAGGGACATGGAACCCTCGACATGCAGGTCAGAGGGACATGGAACCCTAAACATGCAGGTCAGAGGGACACGAAACCATCGACATGCAGGTCAGAGGGACACGGAACCCTAAACATGCAGGTCAGAGGGACACGGAACCCTAAACAGGCAGGTCAGAGGGACACGGAACCCTAAACATGCAGGTCAGAGGGACACGGAACCCTCAACATGCAGGTCAGAGGGACATGGAACCCTCGACATGCAGGTCAGAGGGACACGGAACCCTAAACATGCAGGTCAGAGGGACACGGAACCCTAAACATGCAGGTCAGAGGGACATGGAACCCTCGACATGCAGGTCAGAGGGACACGGAACCCTCGACATGCAGGTCAGAGGGACATGGAACCCTCGACATGCAGGTCAGAGGGACACGGAACCCTAAACATGCAGGTCAGAGGGACACGGAACCCTAAACATGCAGGTCAGAGGGACACGGAACCCTCGACATGCAGGTCAGAGGGACATGGAACCCTCGACATGCAGGTCAGAGGGACACGGAACCCTAAACATGCAGGTCAGAGGGACATGGAACCCTCGACATGCAGGTCAGAGGGACATGGAACCCTCGACATGCAGGTCAGAGGGACACGGAACCCTAAACATGCAGGTCAGAGGGACACGGAACCCTAAACATGCAGGTCAGAGGGACACGGAACCCTAAACATGCAGGTCAGAGGGACATGGAACCCTCGACATGCAGGTCAGAGGGACACGGAACCCTAAACATGCAGGTCAGAGGGACACGGAACCCTCGACATGCAGGTCAGAGGGACACGGAACCCTCGACATGCAGGTCAGAGGGACATGGAACCCTCGACATGCAGGTCAGAGGGACACGGAACCCTAAACATGCAGGTCAGAGGGACATGGAACCATCGACATGCAGGTCAGAGGGACATGGAACCCTAAACATGCAGGTCAGAGGGACATGGAACCCTCGACATGCAGGTCAGAGGGACAAGGAACCCTCGACATGCAGGTCAGAGGGACACGGAACCCTAAACATGCAGGTCAGAGGGACATGGAACCCTAAACATGCAGGTCAGAGGGACACGGAACCATCGACATGCAGGTCAGAGGGACATGGAACCCTCGACATGCAGGTCAGAGGGACATGGAACCCTCGACATGCAGGTCAGAGGGACACGGAACCCTAAACATGCAGGTCAGAGGGACACGGAACCCTCGACATGCAGGTCAGAGGGACACGGAACCCTAGACATGCAGGTCAGAGGGACACGGAACCCTAAACATGCAGGTCAGAGGGACATGGAACCCTCGACATGCAGGTCAGAGGGACATGGAACCCTAAACATGCAGGTCAGAGGGACATGGAACCCTCGACATGCAGGTCAGAGGGACATGGAACCCTCGACATGCAGGTCAGAGGGACACGGAACCCTAAACATGCAGGTCAGAGGGACATGGAACCCTAAACATGCAGGTCAGAGGGACACGGAACCCTCGACATGCAGGTCAGAGGGACATGGAACCATCGACATGCAGGTCAGAGGGACACGGAACCCTAAACATGCAGGTCAGAGGGACACGGAACCCTAAACATGCAGGTCAGAGGGACATGGAACCATCGACATGCAGGTCAGAGGGACATGGAACCCTAGACATGCAGGTCAGAGGGACATGGAACCCTCGACATGCAGGTCAGAGGGACATGGAACCCTCGACATGCAGGTCAGAGGGACACGGAACCCTAAACATGCAGGTCAGAGGGACATGGAACCCTAGACATGCAGGTCAGAGGGACACGGAACCCTAGACATGCAGGTCAGAGGGACACGGAACCCTCGACATGCAGGTCAGAGGGACACGGAACCCTACACATGCAGGTCAGAGGGACACGGAACCCTAAACATGCAGGTCAGAGGGACACGGAACCATAAACATGCAGGTCAGAGGGACAGGGAACCCTCGACACGCAGGTCAGAGGGACATGGAACCCTACACATGCAGGTCAGAGGGACACGGAACCCTAAACATGCAGGTCAGAGGGACACGGAACCCTACACATGCAGGTCAGAGGGACATGGAACCCTCGACATGCAGGTCAGAGGGACACGGAACCCTCGACATGCAGGTCAGAGGGACACGGAACCCTCGACATGCAGGTCAGAGGGACATGGAACCCTCGACATGCAGGTCAGAGGGACACGGAACCCTAAACATGCAGGTCAGAGGGACATGGAACCATCGACATGCAGGTCAGAGGGACATGGAACCCTCGACATGCAGGTCAGAGGGACATGGAACCCTCGACATGCAGGTCAGAGGGACACGGAACCCTAAACATGCAGGTCAGAGGGACATGGAACCCTAAACATGCAGGTCAGAGGGACATGGAACCCTCGACATGCAGGTCAGAGGGACACGGAACCCTAAACATGCAGGTCAGAGGGACACGAAACCATCGACATGCAGGTCAGAGGGACACGGAACCCTAAACATGCAGGTCAGAGGGACATGGAACCCTCGACATGCAGGTCAGAGGGACACGAAACCCTAAACATGCAGGTCAGAGGGACACGGAACCCTAAACATGCAGGTCAGAGGGACATGGAACCCTCGACATGCAGGTCAGAGGGACACGGAACCCTCGACATGCAGGTCAGAGGGACATGGAACCCTCGACATGCAGGTCAGAGGGACACGGAACCCTAAACATGCAGGTCAGAGGGACACGGAACCCTAAACATGCAGGTCAGAGGGACATGGAACCCTAAACATGCAGGTCAGAGGGACACGGAACCATCAACATGCAGGTCAGAGGGACACGGAACCATAAACATGCAGGTCAGAGGGACACGAAACCATCGACATGCAGGTCAGAGGGACACGGAACCCTCAACATGCAGGTCAGAGGGACACGGAACCCTAAACATGCAGGTCAGAGGGACATGGAACCCTAAACATGCAGGTCAGAGGGACACGAAACCCTAGACAAGCAGGTCAGAGGGACACGGAACCCTCAACATGCAGGTCAGAGGGACACGGAACCCTCGACATGCAGGTCAGAGGGACATGGAACCCTCGACATGCAGGTCAGAGGGACACGGAACCCTAAACATGCAGGTCAGAGGGACACGGAACCCTAAACATGCAGGTCAGAGGGACATGGAACCCTCGACATGCAGGTCAGAGGGACATGGAACCCTCGACATGCAGGTCAGAGGGACACGGAACCCTCGACATGCAGGTCAGAGGGACACGGAACCCTAAACATGCAGGTCAGAGGGACACGGAACCCTAAACATGCAGGTCAGAGGGACACGGAACCCTAAACATGCAGGTCAGAGGGACACGGAACCCTAAACACGCAGGTCAGAGGGACACGGAACCCTAAACATGCAGGTCAGAGGGACACGGAACCCTCGAAATGCAGGTCAGAGGGACACGGAACCCTCGACATGCAGGTCAGAGGGACATGGAACCCTCGACATGCAGGTCAGAGGGACACGGAACCCTAAACATGCAGGTCAGAGGGACACGGAACCCTAAACATGCAGGTCAGAGGGACATGGAACCCTCAACATGCAGGTCAGAGGGACATGGAACCCTCGACATGCAGGTCAGAGGGACACGGAACCCTCGACATGCAGGTCAGAGGGACATGGAACCCTAGACATGCAGGTCAGAGGGACACGGAACCCTAAACATGCAGGTCAGAGGGACACGGAACCCTAAACATGCAGGTCAGAGGGACACGGAACCCTAAACATGCAGGTCAGAGGGACACGGAACCCTAAACATGCAGGTCAGAGGGACACGGAACCCTAGACATGCAGGTCAGAGGGACACGGAACCCTAAACATGCAGGTCAGAGGGACATGGAACCCTCGACATGCAGGTCAGAGGGACATGGAACCCTCGACATGCAGGTCAGAGGGACACGGAACCCTAAACATGCAGGTCAGAGGGACACGGAACCCTAAACATGCAGGTCAGAGGGACACGGAACCCTCGACATGCAGGTCAGAGGGACATGGAACCCTCAACATGCAGGTCAGAGGGACAAGGAACCCTAAACATGCAGGTCAGAGGGACATGGAACCCTCGACATGCAGGTCAGAGGGACATGGAACCCTCGACATGCAGGTCAGAGGGACACGGAACCCTAAACATGCAGGTCAGAGGGACACGGAACCCTAGACATGCAGGTCAGAGGGACACGGAACCCTAAACATGCAGGTCAGAGGGACATGGAACCCTCGACATGCAGGTCAGAGGGACACGGAACCCTAAACATGCAGGTCAGAGGGACACGGAACCCTAAACATGCAGGTCAGAGGGACATGGAACCCTAAACATGCAGGTCAGAGGGACATGGAACCCTCGACATGCAGGTCAGAGGGACATGGAACCCTCGACATGCAGGTCAGAGGGACACGGAACCCTCGACATGCAGGTCAGAGGGACACGGAACCCTAAACATGCAGGTCAGAGGGACATGGAACCCTCGACATGCAGGTCAGAGGGACACGGAACCCTAAACATGCAGGTCAGAGGGACATGGAACCTTAAACATGCAGGTCAGAGGGACACGAAACCATCGACATGCAGGTCAGAGGGACACGGAACCATAAACATGCAGGTCAGAGGGACACGGAACCATAAACATGCAGGTCAGAGGGACACGGAACCCTAAACATGCAGGTCAGAGGGACACGGAACCCTAAACATGCAGGTCAGAGGGACATGGAACCCTAAACATGCAGGTCAGAGGGACACGGAACCCTCGACATGCAGGTCAGAGGGACACGGAACCCTAAACATGCAGGTCAGAGGGACACGGAACCCTAAACATGCAGGTCAGAGGGACACGGAACCCTAAACATGCAGGTCAGAGGGACATGGAACCCTAAACATGCAGGTCAGAGGGACACGGAACCCTCGACATGCAGGTCAGAGGGACACGGAACCCTAAACATGCAGGTCAGAGGGACACGGAACCCTAAACATGCAGGTCAGAGGGACATGGAACCCTAAACATGCAGGTCAGAGGGACACGAACCCTCGACATGCAGGTCAGAGGGACATGGAACCCTAAACATGCAGGTCAGAGGGACACGGAACCCTCGACATGCAGGTCAGAGGGACACGGAACCCTCGACATGCAGGTCAGAGGGACATGGAACCCTAAACATGCAGGTCAGAGGGACATGGAACCCTCGACATGCAGGTCAGAGGGACACGGAACCCTAAACATGCAGGTCAGAGGGACATGGAACCCTCGACATGCAGGTCAGAGGGACACGGAACCCTAAACATGCAGGTCAGAGGGACACGGAACCCTAAACATGCAGGTCAGAGGGACACGAAACCCTCGACATGCAGGTCAGAGGGACACGGAACCCTCGACATGCAGGTCAGAGGGACACGGAACCCTAAACATGCAGGTCAGAGGGACATGGAACCTTAAACATGCAGGTCAGAGGGACACGAAACCATCGACATGCAGGTCAGAGGGACACGGAACCATAGACATGCAGGTCAGAGGGACACGGAACCCTAAACATGCAGGTCAGAGGGACACGGAACCCTCGACATGCAGGTCAGAGGGACACGGAACCATAAACATGCAGGTCAGAGGGACATGGAACCCTAAACATGCAGGTCAGAGGGACACGAAACCATCGACATGCAGGTCAGAGGGACATGGAACCATCGACATGCAGGTCAGAGGGACACGGAACCCTAAACATGCAGGTCAGAGGGACATGGAACCCTAAACATGCAGGTCAGAGGGACACGGAACCCTCAACATGCAGGTCAGAGGGACACGGAACCCTAAACATGCAGGTCAGAGGGACACGAAACCATCGACATGCAGGTCAGAGGGACACGGAACCCTAAACATGAAGGTCAGAGGGACACGGAACCCTAAACATGCAGGTCAGAGGGACATGGAACCCTCGACATGCAGGTCAGAGGGACACGGAACCCTCAACATGCAGGTCAGAGGGACACGGAACCCTAAACATGCAGGTCAGAGGGACACGGAACCCTAAACATGCAGGTCAGAGGGACACGGAACCCTAAACATGCAGGTCAGAGGGACACGAAACCATCGACATGCAGGTCAGAGGGACACGGAACCTTAAACATGCAGGTCAGAGGGACACGAAACCCTAAACATGCAGGTCAGAGGGACACGGAACCATCGACATGCAGGTCAGAGGGACACGGAACCCTAAACATGCAGGTCAGAGGGACATGGAACCCTAAACATGCAGGTCAGAGGGACACGAAACCATCGACATGAAGGTCAGAGGGACACGGAACCCTAAACATGCAGGTCAGAGGGACATGGAACCCTCGACATGCAGGTCAGAGGGACACGGAACCCTAAACATGCAGGTCAGAGGGACATGGAACCCTAAACATGCAGGTCAGAGGGACACGAAACCATCGACATGCAGGTCAGAGGGACAAGGAACCCTCGACATGCAGGTCAGAGGGACACGGAACCCTAAACATGCAGGTCAGAGGGACATGGAACCCTCGACATGCAGGTCAGAGGGACACGGAACCCTAAACATGCAGGTCAGAGGGACACGGAACCCTAAACATGCAGGTCAGAGGGACATGGAACCCTCGACATGCAGGTCAGAGGGACACGGAACCCTAAACATGCAGGTCAGAGGGACATGGAACCCTAAACATGCAGGTCAGAGGGACACGAAACCATCGACATGCAGGTCAGAGGGACACGGAACCCTAAACATGCAGGTCAGAGGGACACGGAACCCTAAACATGCAGGTCAGAGGGACATGGAACCCTAAACATGCAGGTCAGAGGGACACGGAACCATAAACATGCAGGTCAGAGGGACATGGAACCCTCGACATGCAGGTCAGAGGGACATGGAACCCTCGACATGCAGGTCAGAGGGACACGGAACCCTAAACATGCAGGTCAGAGGGACACGGAACCCTAAACATGCAGGTCAGAGGGACATGGAACCCTAAACATGCAGGTCAGAGGGACACGAAACCCTCGACATGCAGGTCAGAGGGACATGGTACCCTAGACATGCAGGTCAGAGGGACATGGAACCCTCGACATGCAGGTCAGAGGGACATGGAACCCTCGACATGCAGGTCAGAGGGAAACGGAACCCTAAACATGCAGGTCAGAGGGACACGGAACCCTAAACATGCAGGTCAGAGGGACATGGAACCCTAAACATGCAGGTCAGAGGGACACGGAACCCTAAACATGCAGGTCAGAGGGACACGAAACCATCGACATGCAGGTCAGAGGGACACGGAACCCTCGACATGCAGGTCAGAGGGACAGGGAACCCTCGACATGCAGGTCAGAGGGACACGGAACCCAAAACAAGCAGGTCAGAGGGACACGGAACCCTAAACATGCAGGTCAGAGGGACATGGAACCCTAAACATGAAGGTCAGAGGGACACGGAACCCTAAACATGCAGGTCAGAGGGACATGGAACCCTAAACATGCAGGTCAGAGGGACATGGAACCCTCGACATGCAGGTCAGAGGGACACGGAACCCTAAACATGCAGGTCAGAGGGACACGGAACCATCGACATGCAGGTCAGAGGAACACGGAACCATCGACATGCAGGTCAGAGGGACACGGAACCCTAAACATGCAGGTCAGAGGGACATGGAACCCTCGACATGCAGGTCAGAGGGACACGGAACCCTAAACATGCAGGTCAGAGGGACACGGAACCCTAAACATGCAGGTCAGAGGGACACGGAACCCTAAACATGCAGGTCAGAGGGACACGGAACCCTCGACATGCAGGTCAGAGGGACACGGAACCCTCGACATGCAGGTCAGAGGGACAAGGAACCCTAAACATGCAGGTCAGAGGGACATGGAACCCTAAACATGCAGGTCAGAGGGACACGGAACCCTAAACATGCAGGTCAGAGGGACACGGAACCATCGACATGCAGGTCAGAGGGACATGGAACCCTCGACATGCAGGTCAGAGGGACACGAAACCATCGACATGCAGGTCAGAGGGACACGGAACCCTAAACATGCAGGTCAGAGGGACATGGAACCCTAAACATGCAGGTCAGAGGGACACGGAACCCTCGACATGCAGGTCAGAGGGACACGGAACCCTAAACATGCAGGTCAGAGGGACACGGAACCCTAAACATGCAGGTCAGAGGGACATGGAACCCTAAACATGCAGGTCAGAGGGACATGGAACCCTAAACATGCAGGTCAGAGGGACATGGAACCCTCGACATGCAGGTCAGAGGGACACGGAACCCTAAACATGCAGGTCAGAGTCAAGGACTTATGGACCGGTCCAACAGCAGAACTGAACCAGATCCAACAGGATTTTAGTGTTTCTCTGCTCAGTTTTCATTGAATGAAGTAAAAGGACAGAATGATTTCTGAGGCAGTAATCAGTTGTCCTGCAGTGGGACACGCCCACGTCCTGAAGGTGGATCTCAGACACGTTTAACATCACAGTCTTTTCATCAGATCAGCTGATTGAATGTCCTCACTTTGTTAACGAGCTCCCGACTCGTCTGATTGGACAAAACATGCAGACTCACTCGCTGAGGCTTTTGCCTCGTCTCATGGGGGAGCTGACTGGTCCAGACAGACTCTCCTCCCTCGGAGGGACATCACTACAGGTGAGCAGGTAGGACAGGTAAAAAGACAGGACAAAAGAAGACCAGAAAAGGTGTGACAGTCAGGAAGACATCTCAGGGACAGTAAAGGTGTGAAGACAGAGGGAGTACAGGACAGGTGAGAGGAGCTTGCAGGTTCATACAGGAACACAGGTAGAAGAAGAAGAAGCTCCTCCTACAACGAGGGATTAACTGGAACTCATCAAGACTTAAAGGACAAGTCCTCCTAATTCAGCAGGAAATCTCTCCCAGATCGACCTGATTTGTGATGACTCTTATTTTGACAGCGACTTCCTGTGATACTCACTCTTTGTGACTGTTTGTCCTCTCTGACGAGTCCCGTCCTCCTATTGGTGAGTTTTGACTTCAGACGCAGCAGAAAGAGAGAAAACAGCAGACAGAACACATTCAGGACGTCGTCACCCCACGGTTCTGGTTCTGGTTCTGTCTGAGTTTTGGTTATAGTCCAGGTTCAGTCTTTAAAACTAAATGTTCTATCAGCCGCTGCAGCGTCACTGAGAATCATCTAGAACATTCTGCCTTTATGATGACGGGGGAGGGGCTTATTCAGTTTATTTTATTCCTATATTTTCTATTTTCTCCAGAGTTTAGAAGTTAATTTTAGGTTTTTTTCTTTCTTTCTTTTTATTTTGGGGGGGGGGGGGGGGGGGG
>SSNP01000161.1:910643-923143 GCA_006937955.1 Pachypanchax playfairii
GTGTATTTTGTTCTGACTGCTCACCGTCTGCATCTGCACGTTTCCTTCAGCAGCAGCTGGTCTCAGATCAGAACTACATGTTTGACTGGATTCAGTTTCTTTCTCTGAAACTACAATATTCTCAGATTTAAAAGTTCTCACCAGCCGTAAGTCTTCTCAGGTTTGGGTAGTGGGTCATCAAAGAACGAGTCTCCTTCATCGTGGTCCTCCTCTCCATCCAGATCCAGGTCCAGATGTTCCCTCACAGCTGATGAGGTTCTGTTGTCAGAGGCCTGATGAAGGTCTCCTTTACCCACAGAGGACACTCGGTCTGAGTCCTGAGCAGCGAGACAAGTTCAGGTGAAACACAGTGACAGATTTAATTGGTGATGATGATGATGATGAACGACGAAGAGGAAAAGATGGTTTTATTAGTTACTCAGCAGCGAAGCAGCAGCTGTGGAACAAACTGAGCTTTCAGACCTGAAGATAAAACCTTCACATCTTACATCAAAGGCTGATTTGTTGTATCAATCTGATGCTTTTAGAGGCTTATTTGACCCTTCAGAGCCACCGTAGATCACCTGACTCAGTTTGTTCCACAGCAGGAACCATGTTGTGACAAACAGTCGAGTCATGCAGGACAAACATTCACTGACTGACTTTTAGTTCATGTGAGAATCGGACCTCCGGAACCAGAAACCACCTCTACTCACTAACTGAGTGTGACTAAACTACAGGAGTCTCGCTCTGATGGTGAGTTAACAGGATCAGAGGTGGAAGTCAGTAAACTCAGGTGAACTCAGGTGCTGTTAGCGTGAAGCTCCTCCCTCTGCTCTTCATCTCTTTACCTTTGCTGCTGTCTGACTCTTCTGGCCTTTGTACCTGGGAATCTGTGCACGACAGGAACAGCAGCCATCAGAGCTACAAACCCAACGCTGCTCTGAAGACTCACAGGAGGTTCTGTTCTGCTCTTCGGTTCCTTCAAACCCAGAAGCATCAGAGTCCTTCTGCAGGTCTTTATTCCCTTAAAATTCAACATTGATTCTTTCTAAAACAAATCTTTTTTAAACCTGTTTAACTTTCAGCTGAAAGTTCCTGTAGATCTTAAAAATCTAAAACGAAGATAATTGGTCCTGTTTAGGAACTTTACGGATCCTCAGACCCACTGCAGACCAGATCACGTCAGGATCTAAGACTAAATAAACCTCCAAAAACAGACGACAGCTCACTGGCTGACCTGGACGAACCTTACTGACGTGCACAGAAGCCACTTTGTCTTCAGAAACCAGATTTGGAGGTTCAGTCACATCCGAGTCCTGAACCACCTGCAAACAGATAAGAGGTTCAGACCATCAGATACGATGGAGGAGAATCTGGTTTCAGACTGAAATCCCAAGCGGAGAGACTCACCACACTTCTGCACTGAGAGAAGAGACGCTTGTACATTCTCAGGAAGAAGGTAAAGTCTATCGCTGCAAATCAACAGAGCAGAAAGTCTGAGATTAAAGCTCCAGATATGAAACTCAGTCTGATCAACATCAAACAAATAAAACCTCTGCAGTTAAACATCTGCAGCACCTGGATGAGATGCTGCAGGTGTCATTAAAGAGCTTACTGTTGGAGAAGCTTCTATCTGCAGCTTCGAGCTCATCACTGATGAATCGCTCCAACATGTTCCTGCAAACACAAGCTAACATCAGCTCGGCTGAAGGTTCCTGCCAGGTTCCAACAGGTCTGACTGTTAGAACCTCACAAGAACAAACTGAACACACATGAGTTCATCCCAATTGTCTGGTCTCTGAGTGGGACACAATACGTTTAAATAAACGGAGGGAGAAGTTTCCTACTTGTTCAGATTTGGGAGCAGATCCAAGAAAACGGACTTCAGGTCGTCTTTTCTAACAGAGCCGTTCTGATCCTGCAGGCAGAAGCAAAACCATGAGTAACAACATCACCTGTGATTGGCTGGAGAAGGATGACATCATACTGGGAGAGTCACCTTATCGTGAATGTCAAACTTCTTCCGGGCGTGTGAGATCTGTTTCTGAGAAAGTTCCTACAATAACAAAAGAAATCAAACAGGTGAGTGAACATCTGGAACAAACAGCTGCTCTTCATCCTCTAGCTGCTGTAAACAGGGAGAAGTACTGACCAGGACCTAAAGAGATGAGGTCACATTTCAGCTCTCTCATTGGTTCTGAAACTAACAGGTTCTGTAACCCGGTTCTGATGTAGGTGTTTCCTGATCCTGGTCCTGTCAGCACACCATCTCACACACTTCAGATGTTTTCCTGTTTCACACCTGAGTTACCGCAACAGTTTGTTATTAAGCCAGAGAACAAACTGTTTTACTTACAGGAGGGAAGAACCTGAAACCTGCAGCGTGAACAGAACCAAGAAAACACAGAAACTCTGTACTGATGAGTTTATTCACCACAAACCACATGAAGTCTGAGGAGACACACAGACATTTACACCCAGAAGTTTCAGACAGTAAGGACTGAAACCCAGTCGCCCTCTCAGAAAACATGTTCCATCATGGCAGCATAGTGGATCAGCCAGTCTGTCTCTACATGCAGAGTTGCCATGCCAACAGAAGAACTAGCATGTGCAATGTGCAACCAGAGGGCAGCGTTCAGAAACCAGGGCACACTGAGATCAACAGGAAACCAAAGTTCCACCTCCTCCGTCTACTGACACACAGTGACCCAGATCCTAAGAGCCAACCTGACCCGGATCAATCTAAACCACACGCAAACACTAAAACACCCTCCCAGTTAAAACCCAGAAAGCTGTTCACACACGTAGAACAGGTGTAATCAGGTGTGAACAGGTAAACTGAGACCTGATCTCTCAGGCTCACCTTTCTGAGCTGTAATTATGTTTAAACATCTGATTTCTATAAAACTTGGAGAAACACAGAGAAAGTCTGCAGAACTACTGATCCAGATCACGGGGGGTTTTGACTCTATGAAGACTTTGAACTGCAATCACTGAAACAGATAATCACGTCACCTGTGGAACATTTCCACTTCTGTTTCCCTGCCAACACAGAAACTGGATCAGTTCCTGCCTGGGTTCAGACCTGGATCAGGACCGGCTCACCTCAGGAGGGATGGCAGGATCCTCTCTGTGTCGTCCTCTCTGAATGAGCTCCAGCAGCAGCGGGGTGTTTTTATTCAGCTCCGAGTCTGATAGACCCAGTTCTCTGCAGACCAGGTCCCGACTGTCCAGACCGTTCAGCTACACACAAACACGACACACAACAGGGATTAAACTTTATGTTCTTCACCTGAGCAGGTATTAACTGGTCTACTGGTCTGAGATGAACTCACTGAACATATAATCTAATGATCTGCAGATTCTGTGATGATGTCGGTGTAAATTCAGGATAATATGACTCATTGAACAGAAACTGTTTCACAGGATGTGCTGTGTCAGCATGGGATCCATGTCTCACAGCCACAGACCACAGAGACGTAACACTGAGCCACACTGCGGTCATGAGCTGCACAACAACCCTGACGGATAGTTTCCAGTTTCACACAACATGAAAACATCCTGAGTGTTTTCTGACATGGTGCAGGTCAGGTGACGGGACAAGTCTACTCCTAACAGGATGGAGGACCAGACTCACCGAGTTGATCTCTGGCTGGAACACAGCCAGGCTGAAGTCCAGATTAAAGACTTGCAGGAAGTCTACAATCAGACTGGCTACCAGGCGACCTGCGTGGACAAAAACCAGATTAGAACCTATAAAAACTACATCACACTGAATTTATTACTCTGATATTTGTAAGTCAGACTAAAGGAAGCTGTAAACATCTCGTTCTGATCACTCACACACAACAAAACAACAAATCCCAGCAGTCATTACTGAGAAACCTGGTTCTGTAAGAGCTCCGGAACCAGAACTCTGAACAACAGACAAGCTAAAGTTCTGAAACCCTGAGCTGACAACGCTGCAGCGCCTCCATGTGGCCACGAACATCCACTACAACAACATGGAACACTGTCCATCTTCACTGAGGCTCATTTCATCAGTTTCTGGTTGTAACATGCAGCCAAAGTTCACAGAAAAACCTCCAGAACGTCTGGAGAACTGTTGATCCAGAACCCAGAAAAGTCTGACTGCTAGGAAGAGACGAGGACTGGATTCTGTACAGTATCGTACTGGACCAGGAACCAACTGCACAGAATAAGAAGAAACTCACCCTCTTTAGTGTTGAGACAGTTCTTCAGGTTTTCATTGATAAGTGGAGTTTTATTCTTGGGACAGAGATTCAAACGTTAGGATTAATTTAAGTTGCTGAATTATTAGAAATGTGAATCAAATGATGATGAAGATTCACCTCCAGCCTGTCCTGGTCCTCCATGGCCAAAAACACGGCTGCCCTCATCTCTGCCTGCAGGACCCAACAGTTCACAAACATTTATATAAACATTCTGTCCACACATTTCAAATAATGATGTTTTTATAGTTACACGTTTAAAACAGCTGTTCAAAAGCACAAACCGACAGGTGAGCTGTTCAACAATAACACTGTCACCAACAACATTAACCAGGAGCTGTTTAACAGCTAGTTAACGCTGGTTATCAGACGAACTAAACTTGACAGAAATCCATCGATGCTCGTCTGCTGTTTCATTAGCAGTTAGCTTCACGATGCTAACCGGCGGACACAGATACGATCTGTTCTCTGACCTTCATCTTGTTCAGAACTCCGCTGTTCTCCAGATTCTGGATCAGCAGGTCTCTCAGCTCCGTGTCGTCCTCCGCAGCCGACATGATCCCCCGAACAGAAGCAAACTGTCACGAAACCACAACAAAACTAACGCGGAAGCTGCTTCTGATGACGATTCATCTGTTGAACGTGTCGGTGCAACAGCGCCACCACCAGGACGGGAGGTCAGGAAAACCTAAACCAAGTTTACAACAACAAAACAACAAAGACACTGAGATAAAGATAGATTATCTTTCTTATGACGCTTCCAACGTGGTCGATGGTGTAATTTGCTAGACAGATGTTTCATAAATTAGCTGGTAGGAAAATACTCATATTTTCTCATTTTGGTTTAAACTGTTTCTTTGTGTTTAGCAAGTTATAAGTGAGTTTTTCAATTTCCTCCATCACTTTGTGTTCAAAGATTTAGTTAAACAGATTATTTGATGAAACTGCACCTTACAGTTCAGTATGAACATCCAGGTGGTTCTTCCTTTGTCCTGTTGCTGCTGGGGTTTCCAGCTCTGTTTTATGGGATTTGCATCAATGTTTAGTTAAAAACACTTCCTGACTATCTGGATGCAGCTCAACCTGTTTTTTATATTGTATTGTTTGAGTAAAAGGACATTTTTAAATCTCTGGAGTTTTATTAAGTTCAGCAGCAGTTTGCAGAATTAGAAAACTTTTTTGTAAAAAGCTGCATTTGCAGCTTGAAAAACAATTGAAATAAAATATACAAACTTTCCAAAGTTTGGAAAAAAATAACTTGATTGGTAAAAAGACAAAATATTTAACCAGGAGACAAACAAATCAGAGCTTGTTGCTGCTCCTCAGGAGTTTAATCTGACTCATCACTCCTCCGGTATTTCATAAAACAAACATGACAAGATGACAGACATTATAACCACCCAGACGTTTATTATCAACGGAAAACTGAGGGAGAGAAGAAGAAGTCTGGTTGGAGGTTGGAGGATAATAAAAGTATGAGAAGACAGATGGAGAGGAGAAAGTGAAATAATGGGAGGGACTTAAAGAGATGGATGAGAGGCTGGGGAAGGAGGGGGGATCAGAGGGAGGAGGGGGAGACAGGCAGACGGGGTGAGAAGCAGGAGGAGGAACAGGAAGAACTGGACAGACATACAGAACAGACTCCCGGTGGATCACCGAGCCACCACCGCCTTTCAGCAGCCGGATACACGAGCAGCTCATCCGGACTCATGGCCGACGAGAGCGCCCCGTTCACGGCCTGCACCGGCTCCAGCCTCCTGCAGCCAGTCAGTGAGATGACCAACCTACCGCTGGACCAGGTAAGACCCGGACCGGGGCACCTACTCCCACATCAGCCGGGGGCCGAGCCTCGGAGCCCGGCAGCGGCCGCTCTGGAGCTCCGAGGCGCGGATCGGGTCTCAGAGGCGCGTTTGCAACAAAAGATGCAGAAAGAGGGCGGGTGAGACGGTCCTGCATGGACGGAGGCCTCGGATCCAGTCCAGCTGTGAGACCAGAATCTGATCGGTGAAATAAACCCGGTCTGTGCGGGTTTAAGACGGACACGCGCGTCTCTTCTGCGCTTATTAATAAATAGATTATTATAAGGTTTATGGAGCAGATCCGTGAGTCCGAGCCAAACGCGCCTTTTCGTGATGATGGTCGCTGGATCCATGAGGATGAGGAGGAGTTTCTGGTCCCAGCAGAAGAAAAACTTCATCAATAATCAGATCTGATCACAACTGATCCAAACAAACAGAAGCAGAAGCAGGTCCTGGTCCCTGTCCTGGTTCTGGTGACACATTAGGTTTTTAATTTATCTTCAAATTAAAGGTGGAATATTTAACAACGAGTAAAATACAGAAACTTAAAGTTCATGCAGTTCAGATGTAAAAACACACATTTATTTATGGATCCTTACGGTCAGTTTTGGACTTCCTGTTTCCAAATTAAGGGTCTCTGCTTTTCTGAGAGGAAAAAGAAAATAACAAATTTTATTGATATTCATAGTTTTTCAAACCACAAGCCTTTTCTTGAGTCATAAACACTTTATTAGGTTTGTTAGTATCACGAGTTGAAGCATTAGTAGATTAAAGCTTTATTTTGTTTTTTAAATCAAATGGTTTTTTATAAAATGATGAAATGTGACATTTACCTGATGCTCTTGTTGTGAAATGTGTTTTCACCTGTTTGTTCTTCAGTCTATGTTTTAATGTCAGTTTGAAGAAGTGTTCAAGTTGCTGTGATAAAAGAAGTTCTAATGAAAATGTCTTCTCTAGAGAACAAATAGATTAAAACTGCAGGTGAAACAGTTGGAGGTTAGTCAGGTGGGTGGGCGGAGTCAAATGAGTCCTCACTATTTCTGAGACATTTTTCATGTAAGATTTTTTTTACTTTTGAATTGAAGTTGAGTTTTATTGTCCATTTCTACATGACAGTTATTTCAACAGGTCATGTTGTGTTTAAATTTAATAATTTAAATGAGCAGACACTGCGCTCTGATTGGCTGAAATCCAGCCGTCTGGCAGTTCAGATGAAGAGTCTGTGGATCAGGTGGCTTTCGTAGTTCGGCTGTTGTAGTTCTACAGTGTCCAATGACAGGGATCTCAGAGTCCAGCTGGTGTCTGAAACATGTTCAGTGTTTGAAATGTTGCTTCAAATGTGGAAAAAGTTCCTGTGGAGTCCAGTTCTGCTGCGCTGACCGGGTCGTAGCACATTAGTTACAAAAAACATAGTTATAGTGTTTTTAGTGGAAACTGAACAATCACAGATGAAAAGAAGGACCCTAACCCTAAACATCGTCTGCAGCAGAGGAAGATATCTGAACATTTTCTGTTTGTCAAACTGGATCTTGTTGTTTTCTGGTTCTCTGTTGACGTGACTCTGGTTCATCCCTTGAGTTTAGCGGTGTTGTTCTGATTGAACATGGAATATGGATCATGGGATGGAATCATTTTACTTCTGTCTGGCGTTTGTTAAACAACATAACAAATTAAGTTAAAACAAAATATTTTTAAGGAATTTAAGAAGCTCCTCTCCTAGTTCCACTGAGACACTTCTGGATCATTTAAACCACCTTAAGAAAATAAAAACTTTTCAACTGGACCTTCAGTCTGGACCGAACGTTTCACCCGTCTGAGCTGGTGGTCGTATTTCTCTTCAGTGGAGCCGCCTGTCAGCTGAGTAATCACTCGGTTTACACAGCATCTATTATTCACTACGCACACATCAACATGTCACTTCAGTTTACAGACAAATCAGATGTTCCTGAATGCAGCACTCAAACACTCAAACACAGAACATGAAGCAGAACCATGTATGAACAATAAAACACAGCTGTGTTATAAATGAGATTCTTCTGCTCATTCTGTAAATAATAACAATTAAAACCAAAATGTTTCTTTAAAACTGTTCCAGTAAAACTTTACAGCAGATGTTTTTTCCTTTGATTTCTCTGGTTTGGTTTGTTTGGTGTTTGTGAGTATTTAATGAATACTTCTGAAGATTTTTAAGGATTTTGTAAATGTCTGTTTGAAGATTTTCAACCTCCAGCTTTACACAAACAAACAGCTGCTCTTCAGTTCAGCGTCTCACAGTTTGACTCGAATCAGCTGTGCATTAACCTCTTAAACCAGGTTCATCAACAGAAACAGTCAACCAGCTGAACAAACCTCCTCCGACCCGTTTAGGTCTCATACCTGCTGCGTCCAGGAGAAAAACGTCCAGAATGTCCTTCACAGGGCAAAAGCCATGACGAGGAAATCCATCTCAATACAGAGTCGATAGTTTATCAGAGCTCTAAGTTTTAAATTCACTTGTGAGTCTCAGAAACACCTTGAGTCATCCAGGTTCAGACAAAGACCCAGTAGTACACGTCATCCTGACCCGGTACGACTGACGGTTCTGTCCCAAAGTCCAAAAGTCTTGATCTAGTCCTCTTGATGTATACTGTCCTTCAGAGCAGTCAGAACATCTTCTAATCTTTTAAGGTGGTCTTGGAGATGATGGATCGGTTTTTAGGAGATGATGGATCAGTCTGGTGGAGATGATGGATCAGTTTTTAGGAGATGATGGATCAGTCCGGTGGAGATGATGGATCGGTTTTTAGGAGATGATGGATCAGTTTTTAGGAGATGATGGATCAGTCTGGTGGAGATGATGGATCGGTTTTTAGGAGATGATGGATCAGTCCGGTGGAGATGATGGATTGGTTTTTAGGAGATGATGGATCAGTTTTTAGGAGATGATGGATCAGTTTTTAGGAGATGATGGATCAGTCTGGTGGAGATGATGGATCGGTTTTTAGGAGCCGATGGATCAGTTTTTAGGAGATGATGGATCAGTTTTTAGGAGATGATGGATCAGTCTGGTGGAGATGATGGATCAGTTTTTAGGAGATGATGGATCAGTTTTTAGGAGATGATGGATCAGTCTGGTGGAGATGATGGATCGGTTTTTAGGAGATGATGGATCAGTCTGGTGGAGATGATGGATCGGTTTTTAGGAGCCGATGGATCAGTTTTTAGGAGATGATGGATCAGTTTTTAGGAGATGATGGCTCAGTCTGGTGGAGATGATGGATCGGTTTTTAGGAGATGATGGATCAGTCTGGTGGAGATGATGGATCAGTTTTTAGGAGATGATGGATCAGTTTTTAGGAGATGATGGCTCAGTCTGGTGGAGATGATGGATCAGTTTTTAGGAGCTGATGGATCAGTTTTTAGGAGATGATGGATCAGTTTTTAGGAGATGATGGATCAGTCTGGTGGAGATGATGGATCAGTTTTTAGGAGATGATGGCTCAGTCTGGTGGAGATGATGGATCGGTTTTTAGGAGCTGATGGATCAGTTTTTAGGAGATGATGGGTCAGTTTTTAGGAGATGATGGATCAGTTTTTAGGAGATGATGGATCACTTTTTAGGAGATGATGGATCACTTTTTAGGAGATGATGGATCACTTTTTAGGAGATGATGGATCACTTTTTAGGAGATAAGTCTACATTCAGTCTGACTCTCGTCTTCAGCTTCTGTGTTCATCCTGATTGTCTCTGATGTTTCTGTTCCTTCTGCATCCGTCTGCAGGTGAACTTCGTGGTGTGTCAGCTCTGCGCTCTGATCTCAGCCTTCTGGTTCCGGTTGTTTCTCCATCCCAGTAAAACCAGTCCCTTCATCAGACATGTGGTGGCCACCATACTGGGACTCTACTTCGCTATGTTCTGCTTTGGCTGGTAAATCTAAGGCTGAGATCTTTATCAGACGTGTAGAAAGTTCTTCCTGTGTCACATTTTTACCAGCAGATGGTGTTTGACTCTCCGTCCTTTGTTCTGCAGGTATGCCCTTCACTTCCTGGTTCAGAGTGGACTTACCTACGGCATCATGATCCTGACTGGAGTTGAACACATGCACAAGTGAGCGTCAGAAAGTCTTCTAGTCACAGCATCCACTATAGTTTTCAACAAATCACTGTAGACCTTCAAGGTTTTCAAATCCCTGAAATCCTTCACATCTCCAGCAGCATATTTTATATTAAATTTGACAAGAGATAAAAACAAAATTGATAAACAAAGCATGATGTCTGTTCAGGCTGTTTCTGTCATCACGTATCGAAGGGGCCGGTAAAAGTTTATTATGAAAGATGATGTTGAGCTTCACTGTGGTGAAGGAGCGTATGGAGAGTCCACAGAGAAGGACAGTAGGTCTCAACAGGAGGATCAATGTCCCTTTAAACCCAACTGAACCTAAACAAAAACTTTCTATCAGAGATGAATGTGTGGCGTGTGATGTAATCTGTGATGTAACACCAGTGGAACTTCCTGTTTTCTACAGGTACTGCCTCGTGGTGGCTCTCAGTTATCTGAGTCTGTGTCAAATCACTCGAGTCTACGTCTTCAACTACGGCATGTATTCTGCTGACTTCACGGGGTAAAACTCCTCTTCAGCTTCTGATTTATGAAACATATTCACATCATGTGCTTTAAACCAGCTCCAGTCACTGCTGATGTTCTTCTTCCAGCCCCATGATGGTGATAACCCAGAAGATCACCAGCCTGGCGTTTGAGATCCATGATGGTAACTGATGCTCTATTGGACAGTAGAGGGTTGATGCTCAGAGCTGGAGTTAATGTTTATTACATGTTTCTCTGTCAGGAATGGCACGAAAAGAAGAACATCTGACTGCAGGACAGAAGATTTTAGCCATCAGGTTTGTTTCATGTCTTTGTAGTTGAGTTTGAAGCTGTTTGTCTGAACCCTTGATCTGGAGCCAGGTGTATTTACGTGTGTGTTTAGGCGGATGCCAAGCCTTCTCGAGTATTTTAGCTACAACTGTAACTTTATGGGGATTTTGGCTGGACCTACCTGCTCCTACAACGACTACATCTCCTTCATCGAGGGAGACCCCTGTCGCCATAGAGACCTGGAGCCCAACAGAAAGTCCAAGAAAGATCCAAGTCAGGAAGAGCCCTCACCCAATGTAGGTCACATGACTGATTAAACCCTGTTTTTGTTCTACAGAGACTCGATTCAGACCATCAAACCTCTTTCAGCTAATTCTACATCCAAACTCCCCCAGTGTTTATGTGGAAACAGCCACCAGGGGGCGATGTAGATACTTCACCTCTTCTGCTGCTTCCATTTCCCAGAGCATCTGAGTTTCTCTCAGGCTTTATCGGTGCATGTGAGAAGCCATGTTGAATTTTGATGTTGAAGCTGGTGAGAAATGCCTCAAGTTCCAAGTCAATAATTACACTTTGAAATATGTTATAGAACCGTTTTATGACCTGGAACTTGAACATTTTGGTCTCAGAGTCAAAATGAAATGCACCATCGGTTCTACCTGAAGACAAACTGCAGGAAAAAACATGATTTAAAAAAAAGTTGTAAGAAGAAACTAAAGCAGGATAAATGTGTCTCCTCAGATGGAAGTTGTCCGTAAAGTGGCCACGTCCTTCTTCTGCCTCCTCGTCTTCCTTTCTGTGTGTAAAGTTTTTCCTGTGGAAAGAAATATTGATGATGACTTCATTGCCAACACACCGTTCTATGCTCAGGTGGTCTACCTGTACCTGTCCATGGTGACCACCAGACCCAAGTATTACTTTGTGTGGACACTCGGTGGGTGAATGAAACAGTTACAGTCTTCTGGTAGTTTGTTTTTACAAGTCTAACCTGAGGTTATCGTGCCTAACAGCTGACGCCATCAACAATGCTGCTGGATTTGGTTTTAATGGTTATGATAGTAACGGCTCTCCACGCTGGGACCTTATCTCCAACTTGAGGATCCTCAACATTGAGGTCAGCACCTACAAAGAATGTAAATACCATATTCATGGCTCACTGTAACAGCTTGAGATTAGCAGTTTGTATGACTCTGTTGTTGTTTTTCTAGTTTGCCACAAGTTTCAAAGTTTTCCTGGACAACTGGAACATTCAGACGGTACACTGGCTCAAGAGGTCTGTCCAGACTTTCTGTTGTTTCTATGTCAACTGGAAGAAAATGTTCTTAACCTGCTGTTTCATTTATTAAATGGATTTGTGTTTAACCTTTCAGGGTGTGTTATGAGCGATGTCCGTACCATCCAACAGCAGCTACATTCATTCTGTCAGCCATGTGGCACGGAGCCTATCCAGGATACTACCTCACCTTCCTCACCGGCATCGTCGTCACGCTGGCTGCCAGAGCGGTGAGATGATGGATGGATGGATGGATGGATGGATGGATGGATGGATGGATGGATGGATGGATGGATGGATGGATGGATGGATGGATGGATGGATGGATGGATAGATGATGGATGGATGGATGGATGGAT
>SSNP01000161.1:927711-930211 GCA_006937955.1 Pachypanchax playfairii
GCAGGATGGATGGATGGATGGATGGATGGATGGATGGACGGATGGATGGGGAGGGAAGGATGGATGGATGCAGGAAGGATGGATGGATGGATGGATGGATGGATGGATGGATGGATGGATGAGGATGGATGGATGGATGGAGGATGGATGGATGGATGGATGGAGATGGATGGATGGATGGAGGATGGATGGATGGATGGATGGAGGAAGGATGGATGGATGGATGGATGGATGGATGGATGGATGGATGGATGCAGGATGGGTGGATGGATGGATGGATGGAGATAGATGGATGGATGGATGGATGGACGGATGGATGGATGCAGGATGGGTGGATGGATGGATGCAGGATGGACGGATGGATGGATGGATGGAGGATGGATGGATGGATGGATGGATGGATGGATGGACGGATGGATGGATGCAGGAGACAGATGGATGGATGGGATGGATGGATGCAGGACGGACGGATGGATGGATGGAATGCAGGATGGAGGGATGGATGGATGGAGATGGATGCAGGATGGATGGATGATGCAGGATGGACGGATGGAGTGGATGAAGGATGGATGGATGGATGGATGGATGGATGGATGGATGGATGGATGGATGGATGGATGGATGGATGGATATGGAAGGATGGATGGATGGACGGATGGATGGATGCAGGATGGACGGATGGGATGGATGGATGGATGCAGATGCAGGATGGACGGATGGATGGATGCAGGATGGATGGATGGATGGACGGATGGGGGATGATGGATGGATGGATGGATGGATGGATGGATGGATGGACGGATGCGATGCAGGATGGGTGGATGGATGGATGCAGGATGGACGGATGGATGGATGGATGGATGGATGGATGCAGGATGGATGGATGGATGGATGGATGGACGGATGGATGGATGCAGGATGGGTGGATGGATGGATGGATGGAGGATGGATGGATGGATGGATGGATGGACGGATGGATGGATGCAGGATGGGTGGATGGATGGATGCAGGATGGACGGATGCATGGACGGATGGATGGATGGACGGATGGATGGATGCGGATGGATGGAGGGATGGATGGATGGATGGATGGATGGATGGATGGATGGATGGACGGATAGGATGGATGGATGCAGGATGGATGGATGGAGGGATGGAGGGATGATGCAGGATGGGTGGATGGATGGATGCAGGATGGACGGATGGATGGATGGATGGATGGATGCAGGATGGATGGATGGATGGATGGATGGATGGATGGATGGATGGATGGATGGATGGATGGATGGATGGACGGATGGATGGATGCAGGACGGATGGATGGATGGATGGATGGATGGATGGATGGATGGATGGATGCAGGATGGATGGATGGATGGATGGATGGATGGATGGATGGATGGATGGATGGATGGACGGACGGATGGATGGATGCAGGATGGGTGGATGGATGGATGGATGGATGGATGGAGGCAGGATGGGTGGATGGATGGATGCAGGATGGACGGATGGATGGATGGATGGATGGATGGATGCAGGACGGATGGATGGATGGATGGATGGATGGATGGATGGATGGATGGATGCAGGATGGATGGATGGATGGATGGATGCAGGATGGATGGATGGATGCTGGATGGATGCAGGATGGACGGATGGATGGATGCAGGATGGATGGATGGATGGATGGATGCAGAATGGATGGACGGATGGATGGATGAAGGATGGATGCAGGATGGATGGATGCAGGATGGACGGATGGATGGATGAAGGATGGATGCAGGATGGATGGATGGATGGATGCTGGATGGATGCAGGATGGACGGATGGATGCAGGATGGATGGACGGATGGATGGATGCAGGATGGATGGATGGAGGATGGATGGAGGATGGACAGATGGATGGATGCAGGATGGATGGAGGATGGATGGATGGATGGATGGATGGATGGATGGATGGATGGATGGATGCAGGATGGACGATGGATGGATGCAGGATGGATGGATGGATGGATGCAGGATGGAGGGATGGATGGATGATGGATGGATGGATGGATGGATGGATGGATGCAGGATGGGCGGATAGATGGATGCAGGGATGGATGAAGGATGGATGGAGGATGGAGGGAGGGATGGATGCAGGATGGATGGAGGATGGAGGATGGAGGATGGATGGATGGAGGATGGATGGATGGAGGATGGATGGATGGATGGATGGATGGATGGATGGATGGATGGATGGATGGATGGATGGAGGATGGATGGATGGATGGATGGATGGATGGATGGATGGATGGATGGATGAAGGATGAAGGATGGATGGAGGATGGATGGATGCAGGATGGATGGATGGATGGATGGATGCAGAATGGATGGATGGATGGATGCAGGATGGAGGATGGATGGATGCAGGATG
Source organism: Pachypanchax playfairii (assembly GCA_006937955.1). Taxonomy (NCBI): domain Eukaryota; kingdom Metazoa; phylum Chordata; class Actinopteri; order Cyprinodontiformes; family Aplocheilidae; genus Pachypanchax; species Pachypanchax playfairii. The sequence continues at coordinate 930,128 of SSNP01000161.1, forward strand.
GATGGATGGATGGATGCAGGATGGATGGATGGATGGATGCAGGATGGACGGATGGATGGATGGATGGATGCAGGATGGATGGAT
>SSNP01000161.1:935211-941373 GCA_006937955.1 Pachypanchax playfairii
TGGATGGATGGATGGATGGATGGATGGATGGATGGATGGATGGATGGATGGATGGATGACAGTCTTTTTAAATAAAACAACACATTTTGTCGACAGGTCCGACACAAAGTTCGGCCGTACTTTCTACAGTCTTCGATCCACAAACTGGTGTATGATGTCATCACGTGGGCGGCCACTCAGATTGCCATTTGCTACACAGTGGTACCTTTTGTCTTATTGTCTGTGGGTCCATCTTTAAAGTTTTACAGGTCAGTACATCCGTCTACTTAACTTGTAGCCTGTGTTAATTGATGTTGGTGATGCTGAATTGTGGGATGTCTTTCCGTCCTGCAGGTCGTGGTACTTCAGCCTTCACATCATCTGTATTCTCCTGGCTGTTGTGATGCCTGTCAAACCGAGACATCTGCGTCTCAAAGACCAGCAGAAAAGCTGCCCCCAGGATCCAGTCCTGAAAACCCTGGAGGCTGCAGAGAGCTCCTACATACAGAAAGAAAAAACATCCTGAGAAGAAGGTCAAATCAAAGAATTCTCGTTTACATCATTTTTCCATGGACTTGTGTTGGAGGCCAAACAGGCCCGGGGATGTTCCTGCGGAATTAGGTACAGAACAACAACGGCCAAAAGGTTTTATTTGGTTTCATGGAGAGATGAAAATCAAAGCAGGTCCTGGGTTGTATTTTCTTTCAAAGGAAGCTTGACTGCCAGAGCTGACTACTGACAGATCCAGGAAAAATCTGCTGAGCTGGAGAATCTAAATCCAGAATGTGAGTTTACATGGAGCAGCTGAGTGTGATCAGTGTGAACACCCTAAACTGCCATGGTGTTAAAGTGACTGTCAGAAATCTGCTGATCAACAGAGAAGGTTCATTACTAATAAAAACCACTAACATATAAAATGATACAACTGGATGAGTAAATAAATTATATGAATAGAAGTCAGACTGAAGTTTATTTAGAAGAAAAGTGCCAATAACTGTCCCACTCGGTCACCTTAGTTCTGATTTATACATGAAATAGGAAAATGCTGCTGGAAGAAGAAGAGTGTGTTGATGTGTTTACACTTTTAGCTTTGGTTAAAGTTAATTTTATTTGAAAACAGACGTGTTATTTAGTTTAAAAGAGGAAAATACTTGAGAAAATGTTGCAAAGTTAGAGATCAAACCTGACAATGTGAAGTATAATGCTGCTCAGATCCCGTTTCTCCTCCATAACAAGGACGTTTTAACAAAACGTTGAGCTGGTTTAGAGCTAACGTTTAACATAAAAGCAGTTATTTTCTGCCTGCTGTAATTACTGGGTCTTTAATGAGACGCAAACGAGAAAAAAAAGGTAAAAATATCAAATATCACCAGAAAACTTTCCAAATTTCTTTATTACTTTCTTTGTGTTTAATATTACCAAACAAGGTTTCAAATTAAAATGTACACATTTACAGATATATTCAACAGAATGTTTGTTCTGTTACGTCCTTTTGGATTTTTAGGAAACTAACACTAACATGTAAGTTATCCTGAGACGCACTTACATTTAATTTCATGTAAACAAATAAAAAACAAAATGTTTCCATCATCAGTGTTTTTCATTTCCAGTAAACATGTTACAACTTAGTGTCTCACCTTCAACGCTCCAACCGTGTTAGCTAGTGTTTTAGTTTAGCTACGAGCGTTTGTTTTAGGTTAGCTAACTGGTTCAGGTTGAAATCCCAGATTATCCAGTTCAGATCTGCAGTTGTCAGTTTGCTCTCCAGCACATGTAAATGTTATTTTTAATCAAACAACAAGTTTTAGTTTTAATCAAAGTATTTAAATGTATTCTCTCAGCTACTGTCAGTATTACATGACTCTGTGGCCCAGTGTTGTACTTCTCATCAGTAACTGCTTGTGTTTCTCAGTCTTTTTTTTTTTTCTAAATCAGAAAAAACATATTTCTAAATATAGCTGTATGTTTTACTATTTTCACATTTGTATCTCTAGTGTTGGATTCCTTTCATGAACCTTAGTTTAAGATGTGAGAATCATTATGCTTATGTAACAGTGATGGACAACCGTCCACCTACCTGTAGGTTTGATAAATGTTTGTTTGGACTACATGTTTAGTTTTGTTTTTTGTAAACGTGAATAAATGTTGGATTTTTTTAACACTTTAAGATAATGTGTAAATGTTTTATTCTAATTATTATCACACAACACAAAGGCCAGAGTTACAGTCCAAAATCATTTTAAACAGACTGACATGAAATCAGATGCGACTAAACTGGAAGGAGACAGAAATCAAATGAGACATAAAAGAATAAGATAATATTTTATAGGAATGTTTAAGGTCTCACCAATAAACTGTTGACCTCAGTATTCAACGCCATCCTCCTGGATCTTCTGCAGGACAAGCTGTCCCAGCTGCATGTGTCCAACTCCACCTGCAGGTGGATCACAGACCTTCTGTCCAACAGGAAGCAGCACATGAAGCTGGGAAAACTGGTTTCAGATCCCCGAACCATCAGTACTGGATCTCCTCAAAGCTGCATTCTTTCTCTTCTCTTCTCCCTGAACACCAACAGCTGCACCTCCAGTCATCAGTCCTGAAGTCTGTAGATGACACCACCCTCATCAGTCTCTCTGAGGGGGAGGACTCCACCTACAGGTAGGAGATGGACTATCTAGTGTCCTGGGTACCATCATCTCTCAGAAAGTGAAAAAAAATCATTGTATTGTGCAAATAAACTGATTCTAAACTGATCATGAGATAAACTAACTTGTTCATGTTTTTAGTGTTTGTGCATAAATCATATTAAAGCACAGCTCATCTACATAAAACAAATGAATGTAAGTGTAAACTTTCCACGTGTACGTAAACATTTACAACATTTATCATACAGAACATCAATTGCTTTCGTTGCATTTGGTCTCTTGTGATTATTTTTTACCTTTAAACTGTTTACATTCAGGTGTGGCTGTAAACAGAAATACAATCAAGTTGAAAAGTGATTTATTTTTTGCAGGAAATGAACACAGCTAGCTTTTATTTTGATAGTGTTATGCGGAAACAGTTACCTTGGATTGGTAAGCTTGATGAGGAACGGGCTGTGATTGGCTGCATTGTTGTCTAGGTTGTTATTCTGATCAAGATGGCTGCTGTTGTCGGAGATGGAGAATAGCCGTGAGCCTTCATCGTAACACAAAACACAGGCCGAGGTAAACCATCCGAACCCAACCCGCGACGCCGAACCGAACCCGTACAGTCGGAACCGAAACTATTCTATTGAAGGTAAATACGAGTCTTTTCTTTCGTTTCGCTTTCAGCATCCTTCCATCGATCAATTATTGATTGACACTTCGACTCTCGGGAGGAATCAGGTTCTCGTTGATGTGTCGGTATTTACACAATAAAGCAGATTAAATATAATATAATAAATAAAATATATGTATTTTATTTTATTCTATGAGCAGCTGGAGCTGTTGTCAGTCTGAAGGTTATTCAGGTTACTGCTGTCAGGTAAGATTAATAACACCTGTAGTAAACAGGAACATGTTAATACCAGCTACAGGAACACGAATATGTTATTAAGACCTGCAGGATCACCAACATGGTGTGCAGGAACCTCTGATGGACAGGGGCGTCTCCAGAATGTTTTGATGGGGGGGGCACTGAAAATGTCAGGTGGCAACAAAACCTAAGAACAGTAAACTTAACATTGCATTTCTGAGTATTTCTGTATTCGAATCACTGTGAATAAGTAGCAGACTCAAAAATGCATGTAAAAAGACTGTGATGTAGAAAAGCCACTGGGCGGGCCACAAGCTCCTACCGCTAGCACTAGCATAAACAGAGAGCTCCCAGCAGCAGGGAGGGGCAGGGAGAACCTTCACATCAATGGCTCCGCCCACAGCACAGAGGTGAATCATAATGAGCTACTGCTGCTATGCAGAAACTACATCCTAGAAAACAGCACAGGTTTTGTGATTTTGACTCTTTAAAATAACTCAGAAGATGATCAGAGTGGGTCTTTAATGGACATCCTTCTGACACACTTTGGTTCCTTATATTAAAGTTAATATTGCTCATGTGCATGTACGTGCACCTGCACAATGAACATGTTGATTTCTGATTTTTATACATGTTCTCAAAGACCTCCAGCTGTTGTTGTATCAGGGTTGCCACCCCCCCCACCTCCCCCCAGCCCCTCTTTGATGGCTCCACTGTTGCTGGAACACAGACACATTAACGTTTATATTCAGGTGTGGCTGTTCAGTGGTTATAAAGATGAGGCGTGGTCTTGTTTTATCAGGTGTTATTGGAGTCGACTGGCTGATTGTCTCCGATAATCAAACCCAATAAATCCAGTTTAATAAATAAATTACTGGTTTTAAACAAGACGTGAATAAAATTAGTGTTTAATCTGAATCACCACATGAAGGATTCAGGATGAGATTTAAACATATAAACATATCTGTTTATAAAATTTAGGTTGGTTTTGTTACTTTTGTGTACATATAAAAAATAATCAATAAATTATGTATCTATTCCTTTTGTTATAAGAGCTCTGTATCACTGAAGTTTCTAATTCATGGGATTAAACAGTTTTATTGGATTTTATTCTAAAATAATAAAAGTGATTACAGACTGTTGGTTAATAAACAGAATTATTTATAAAATACAAAGTGTTTAAACTTTCACACACACACTCACTTTAATATGCATGGACATCTCCACTCGCTCTGTGGGTGGCATGGAGACTGTTGTCATGGTAACAGCTGTAAAAGGTGGCTCTGCGTCCGTCACCTTTCAGATGGTTGTTTATCAGCTGGTCAGCAGAAGCTGCAGGCTGATCTGAGGTCAGTTCATGTTTCATATCTGCTGCTCTGCAACGTAATAAAGACCAGACTTCAGTCAGACCAGATCCAGTAAAGTCTGCAGCTGAAGGTTTATCTGCACTGCATGGAAATGTCAGCCAGGTTCAAACAAGCTCCGCCCACTGGACTGTTCAGAGGTGGTTACGCTCTGAAACACTTTAATGATGGAAGGCCCCCCCCCAAACAGATGTTGTTTTGTTTCCTTGTTTATTGTGTGTAAACATGTAAACATCCTTCACGGTGGTTCAGTTTAAACTCTATCAGGAATACGACCATCTGAAACGACTCGTGTCCTTCAGCAGGGACTCCGTGAAGAACCGCAGACATGGACACCACCACGTCCATCAAGATGACCACGCTGGCCATCCAGAACCTGTTCAGCTATGTGGAGGAGGAGAACCTGGCTGCTCTCAAGACTCACCTGGATCGCTTCAAGGAAGTGGACGGACGCAGCGACGTATGTAGAACCCGGGCTGGACCGCGTTCCATCCTGCTGCCTCGTGTGTTTGTTCCTGTGTTTATTTGTTGTGTGTTTGTTTCGTACAGAATGGTCAGACGCCTCTGATGCTGGCGGCAGAGCAGGGCAGCTTAGAGATCGTCCAGGAGCTCATCAGGAGGGGAGCTAATGTTAACCTGGATGATGTGGTGAGCAGAACAAGCGCACCCTCACGCTGCAGCCTCAGGAGATCCGTTTGTGTCTCTGTAACTCGTCTGAATTTCATTAAACAAACAGATCCAATAACAAACTCTCCCCTCACCCACTTTCTGCCTTCCTCTCTCTGATTCTGTGGTTGCTAGGAGACGAGTAGGATGAATAGCTCCTGTTTCCATAGTAACGGGTATCCTGTGTGTTTTTTCAGGACTGCTGGTCGGCCCTGATCTCTGCAGCTAAAGAGGGTCACGTGGAGGTGGTGAAGGAGCTGCTGGAGAACAGCGCCTACATCGAGCACAGAGACATGGTGGGAGCAAAGACTCATGGGAAATAGAGTTTAAACTAACTATACTGAGCTTATTTCACTGTTTAACAGCAGTCAGTGTGTTTACATGTTGTGTTAAAGTGTCGCCACCTATCTGTGTCATGTTGTGGGACACTGTGTTGCGTGACGTTGCGTGATATTGTGTGACAGGGTGGCTGGACGGCTCTGATGTGGGCGGCGTATAAAGGACGTCTGGAGGTGATCAAAGTGCTGCTGGAGCACGGAGCAAACACTAACACTACTGGACAGGTAACACACTCAGTAACGCTGTGAGACACACAGGAACACAAACTGTGCTTTATTCTAATCACCTCCCCCCCCCCCCCCCCCCCCCCCCC